>KV751401.1:61645-114896 GCA_001698575.1 Mola mola
TATTTTATATCTAAATATGCAAAATATACAAAATGTTTTATTGATAAAGAAACTTGACTTTAGTATTTCGAACGATTTCTTTGTGTTTCTAAAAGGGTAGAAGTAACAAAACATTCAGATCCTGGGCTGAAGTGGGTCCAGAGACAAGTCAAGTCTGAGCAGTCAAGTTCTGTCATTCTGTTGCTTGTGGAATTTCTGGGTTAGGGTTAGTTTTTCTTCTTAATTTAGCTTTTTGTGCCCCCTTGTTTACAATTTACCCTCCTCTCTTCCTTTCTTTCCTTTTTCTTTTTTCAGTCACCCTCTGCTTCTCTCGCTCCTTCAGCCCTCCCCTCTCTGCTTCGTGCCCTGTGTCAAGGATTGATGGAGATATGGGAGGCTGTCATGCAGTAAATAGCATGGACATTGGCTCCCTGCCACGCGATGGAAATCACGCCTGCTTCTTGTGCTCATAATGCTTCCCCTGTCAACCTCCTCTTCACCTGAAAAAAACGTTAAGTATTGAGGGCAGTGAAGCCACTGCAACACCTCCCTGCCATCTTTCACCCTGAGCCGATACGCCTCCCCTAACAAAAGCTTCTCCCAAACATATTCCTTGTCCTCCTCCAAGCACGCCTTTTGGTCTTTCTCATCCTCTACTACTCTCTCTTTCCTTTTGTTATCTTTCCTGTCTTCTTTGTTTGGTCCGCTGAATGAATTATTTCCCCGTGTCGTTTCATCAGGAATGCAAAGCGCCTCATCATGGAATCATGGACACTGAGTCTCTCCGGCTCGTGAAAGGTTAATGCTTTGGATGATTGTAAATTGTTTGGCTATTTCAAGGGGCTGTGAAAGGGATAAGCCAACCATAAAATTTGATAGGCTGTCTCCCCCTTCCTCTTCCTCCTACACCTCCCTCATCTGTGGCATGCCCTGTCACTTCCCTCAATCTTTCTAATTTTCCTCTTTTCCTTTCTATCTTCGCTGTCCTCATTTTATCCCTCCACCTTCACCTTCGTAGTCCACTTTATTGTCATTTGGCAGTTTTCCCTTTTGTTTCCCAAACACGAGATCAGAGGTGATGAGGCTGAGATCTCAGTCCTGTAGAGTTCTCTGTGGATTTGTCCCACATTAGGGGAGGATTTCAGGGAAATGGACCCTCTCTCTTTATACCCTCTACCCCAATTTATCGCTGGGACTACAGGGGGAATCCTTGTGGCTGCTCAAAGACGAAAATGACTTTCATGTGCTCGTACAATTATCACTTGGAACAAATGTGGTACTTGTCTGGTTTGCTCAGTTGGCCGAGTAATGTTTCTATTTCCCTTCACTGTATAGAGTGAAATAGGGTGAGTTCACTCTCTTACTACGATTCCAATCACCAGACTGACCAAGATTGCAAACTGTTAAGGCTTAAACACTACGTTTCTACACTGCAGTTTTGTTTCATGTTGTACTGTGTTAAAGGTCTTGGTTTTAACAAAAAGTGCTTGTTTGTTGCCTCAAAGATGGTTGCAAAATATCCAAATCATTCAAGTAAATAAAGATGGCTGCAGCATCTTTGCTCCCACTGTACAAAAGGGATGCCAGAATATTTTGGATATGAGCACAAGCAAAGCTTAGCTTTCAATAAAGACATTTCACCCTTTAAATAGCATCATATAACTACGGTTACAACATAATCGTCATCAGTGATCATTAAATGAACAGTCAAACACACATGAACATGGTAAGAACTACATAAAATGACAGAAACCACTTTTGGGAACAATTTCATATATGTGAGATTTTAGACTTTTTATTTTGTCTCATGTCCCATCTGGTAACATTGTGAGAGAGGGATTTATATTTAACCTATAACCTCGAGCCACCAAGGAGCCATCCAAACATTTGGCATCACTTGTAAGGAGCTCTCATATTGTTTCAGGGCAGCATTAGTGGCTAATAACCTATTAAGCTCCATTTACTAGTCTTTTTTTTTTTAGTATAAGTAGATTTAATACAACATGTATATACTAGTGCATATATAGATATTAGTGTTATCTTTTAAGCAATTCTAGTTTTGTGGATGAAAATCATAACTGTTATTACTTCTTTATTTACATGTCATATTTCCAAATTATGTTTTGTTTTATACTCTATTAAAAATCAAAATAAATAATTTGATTTTGTGAAAATGTTGCATTGGTTTAAAGAATTCAAGACTTAACCAAATAAACTGGTTAAAAATAGATTTGACAGTTTATGCACGTGTTTTTTTCATGCGAAGCAAATGGCGTCTGGCAGTTTACATGGGAGGCTCAGTATATAAACTGCCTCAGGGCAGATAATCGCCCACATACAGTACTGCTGCTTGCTACAAAGCCAGTTCAGAGGTATAGGACATTGCAACACATCTCAGCTCAGCATGTGCCAACACACATGGACAGCCTGTGAACACATAAATGCATCAGCAACAATAATGTGTGACAATGTTGAAGGAGATTTAAGTATTGACTGCATTAAACTACCATGGATGCTGTGTACCAGAAACCATGCAAATATGTCATAATTTCTCATTTCATGCAAAAACCCAACCCCAACATGGACCACCCTAATCCAGGAATTGATATGTTTATGTAAACACTGAAACAGCAGGAGAAAATATAAATCAAATGTTCATTCAGAGCCAAAGCAGGAAGCAGTGTAACATTTATGTAGCGTAACAAAACATAGTTTTTACGATTGTGACACTTGCTATATATAGCACACTCTGTCTCTTTTGGACACAACAAGAAATTTCCTAACCTAACCTAAAGTTTAAGTTATACCTGAATAACTACCTTTAAATCATGAGATATTTGCACCAGTGAATGTTTAAAGGCAGTCTCTAAAAAAATGCAGGGTGGGGCTCAACATTGTAGGTACTAAACTTCACATTCTGATGCATCAACCTGTAGGTTGAAGTAGCTCCGCCTCTTTTACCTCTGATCTGGTGATTGGTTCAAACCTGTATGACACAGAAAATGACACAGCAGGTAAGTTCAGGCCCACTCCAGCTGTATCTGAGGGGCAGAATGATACGTGGACGAGGATTAAGCAACACATTCATAGAGCCCCACAACCCAGATGAGGCATAGACCTTGTAAGACCATGAAGTTATTTTTTCATAGAAAAAAAATCTAAATGTGTTATATTCTGAAAAAGAAGTTACTTTTTAAGGATTTAATCAATGGCTGGAGATGGACGTTAGCAGAGCACACTGGAATTAGCTGCTTCATTCACCAGCCACAGCACGAGGCTGTTATGTGAATAATAATGTTATGTATCAGCTTTAGATCTGGACTCAAAAGCAGAAACTGAGTAAGAAGGAAAGGTGAAAAGGATTTATTCAAAAAATCAAAGTATTATTTCCTGAAGGCTTTCCAGAGGATTAATCAGTCCACATGTGTATCTTGAGATGCTGGGCAGGCAGCTGGCAGTAGCTGGCTAGTTGAAGAGGAGGGCTCGAGTCTATGGAGAACCAGAAATAAATTAGTTAAGGTGAAAAACACAGAGGGTAAAAAACTAAAAAGTCACACAAAAAAAGTCTGTGAGTGCTCTGGCCAAGGTTACCACTGCTGGAGCGGAACAATTTGACGATGAGCCGAGAGCTAAATTGGGCTTAAATATTGTTGTTAAAGAGGAACAGTTGTGTAGCAGGGGTAGAACCAGAAGAAGCTGGCCCAGCCTCTACCAAAATAGAAGCGCACTAAAACCAAAAAACATGAAAACAATAAAAGACATGACATGACAAACAATATCTAGCCGTAAGTCAGACCCGTTCCCAGTCAGGGTTGGTCTCCGCCAAGGCTGCCCTTTGTCACTGGTTCTGTTCATAATCTTTATGGACAGAATTTCTAAGCGCAGCCAAGCGGCAGAGGGAGTCAAGTTCGGAGGCCTCCGGATTCCGTCCCTGCTATTTGCAGATGACGTGGTCCTGTTGGCCTCATCGAACAGTGACCTCCAGCTCGCACTGGGACGGTTTGCAGTCGAGTGTGAAGCAGCGGGGATGAGGATCAGCACCTCTAAATCTGAGGCCATGGTTCTCAGCCGGAAAAGGGTGGATTGCCCACTCCAGGTGGGGGGAGAGTTGCTTCCCCAAGTGGAGGAGTTCAAGTATCTCGGGTTCACGAGTGAGGGGAAAATGGAGCGGGAGATTGACATACGGATTGGAGCAGTGTTGGCAGTGATGCGGACGCTGAAGTGGTCTGTTGTGGTGAAGAGAAACCTGAGCCAGAAGGCAAAGCTTTCAATTTACAGGTCAATCTACATCCCAACTCTCATCTATGGTCATGAGCTCCGGGTAATGACCGAAAGAATGAGATCATGAATACAAGCAGTCGAAATGAGTTTCCTTCGCACGGTGGCTGGACTCAGCCTTAAAGATAGGGCGAGAAGCTTGGACATCCGGGAGAGGCTCAGAGTAGAGCCGCTGCTCTACTCTGAGCGTTGAGAGGAGCCAGTTGAGGTGGTTCGGGCATCTGGTCAGGATGGCTCCTGGACGTCTCCCTGGGGAGGTGTTTCGGGCATGCCCATCCAGGAGGAGGCCCGGGGCAGACCAAGGACACGCTGGAGAGATTACATATCTCGGCTGGCTTTGGGACGTCTTGGTGTCCCCCCGGAGGAGTTGGTGGAAGTGGCCTGGGAGAGGAACGTCTGGATCTCCCTGCTCAGGCTGTTGCCCCCATGACCCGGACCCGGATAAGTGGCAGAAAACGCAACAAATAAATTCATGTAAGCACTGGGGGTCAGTGTACCCTGATGTTTTGATTACTCTGTCTTACCTGGCACTGCTGACTATTTCAAGTTTGAGCCCTGGATTAGTACATAGCCCTGAAGTATTTTGATTTATGCAAATATAAAATATTTAGGTATTAATCATTAAAAGGAAATCACTGTTTAATTTTCAACCCTGCCTCCTCTCTGAACGGAAGCCAGTACAGGATTTGAGTGTACACCCTCACAAAGGAATATATACTTATTCATGCACAAATGCAGCTTGATTCATGCTCTCCTGAGGGTCTGAAGCCTTTGAAAAGCCACTAAAGAGTGATGCCACAACAAAGGGGTGTTAAGAGGAGCCCCAGCAGCCAGAGAGAGAAAAAAAGAAAAAAAGCAGGCTGGCCAGCTGCAGAACCGTCATCTGAAATTAAAATTTCATCTAAGACTCCAAGAAGTATGTAAGTCTGTAAAATATATATATTAATGATTTATTGGACACATAGAGTCGGTTGAGGGCTGTTAATCATATGCCATATATATACCTGCCATATATAGAGCCGTATAGCTGAAATATGAACACCATAAAGAGGATGCAGGACGTATGGGAGAGTGGAAAAAACACATAGTGATGTGAAAGCTTGTCTTTGATTGCAGGGAGGGAGGAAGGAAAGGAGTTGGCAGTGAATCTCTTTGTCTCCACTCTCAGCTTTTTCTCCCCCTCCCACGTCATCTGGATGTGCTCTTTGCAGCGCATTTATTTTCAAATTTTTTTTTTTAATTTTTGTCACGCGTCCTCTGCCATCCCTTCGGTGGTGCGTTCAGGCAGCTCAACAGATGGCCGGTTGGCTCATTAACTTTAATAAATCTAACATCAATTAGAGCGGAGATAATTGGGATGCCGCAGAGGTGATTGCAAGGTAGCACCGCTGCATAAAGCCCTTGGCCCTTCGTGAACGTCTCTTAACATGCCTGAGTGTATGTTTGTGTGTGTGTGTGTGTGTGTGTGTGTGTGTGTGCGTGTGAGGGGTGTCTTTAAATCATGGCAGTGCCAGGAAGGACGGATGATTGAAGGACAGTGGAGACTGACGTGTTAGATCACATCAGCTGACCTTGATGGGTTCATGACTTTCCATCTGTGCTCAAATGCCTCCTATATTGTCCCCCTGTTTTTTGCTCTTTTTCTCCTCTTTTCATCCTTTGGGACACATTCACTACAAATCCGTAACTCTCATATTCTTTCTCCTCGCACCTTTATACTGCATTTGCTGACTTAGCTCCAATATATCCAGTGTTTACTCTGTGCAGGTGCATGTTTCACTGCTTCATTTTGTGCATATATGTGTGTGTTTTAGCTGGGGGACAGCTATCTATGTATCTGTCAGTGGCCTGTGCTGACTCAGCCAATCAGCGCTGTGTGGCTTCAACAAGAAGCAGATTCCCCTGCCTGTTTGGGTTGTAAATGTAGAAAAATCATGCGTTTGTCTGAACACGTACACAACACATGCCACATTAGGAATTCTTCAGTGCGGAGCACAACTTGTCTCAGGACTGAACATGGTGCTCCGCTCTGCAATCTGAACAGATTGTTTGGTGTTGATCAAGCTGTCGCTTCGCTAACAGCTTTGCAGGACTCATGTTTGATCTTTGGAAAGTGACACACACGTCAACGTTAGCATAAAATTGTGTGACTTCAAAGATTTTGGGATGATACAATCTAAATGATATTATCTTGCATGTTTGTGCTACAGCAGCTTAAAGGCCCACTTTGCTAAATAAACATAGAATATAAATAAAATCAATTCGGTAAATATATACAAAGATCGTGCAATAAGAATTACTCACCTGGGGCATATGCAAAAATGTTTTCTATATTTTTACATAATGTGAGCTGTCAGTCTGTAGTGACCATTGTAACTATGATTGGAACAAAGGAGGAAGTCGGGTGATATAATATATAATAAGTCCACAAACAAAGGAGGGGTGGATCATTCTAATACACCCACACTCCCCCCTAGCTGACAAGTTATGTCCTGTGAGAACTCAAATATCAATGTTCACTTATTTTATTTATGTTATGTCACATAGAGAAAATCAATAATGATGATTATGTATGAAACTAAAGTCTTATAATGAATGTACTTATTTTTACCCAACCCATGATCTTTTCTGAAGATGTAACCAAACTGAACTTTCCAGTTATGAAGGTCTGGTACATCCTTTAATTGTCCTTTATGTCAGTTTCGGAGTTAAAGCTGCAGTGGGTAAGTTTGAAAGGAGAGAGGTGAAGGAGCTGCACTTTCGCTCTGCCTCAAAGTCCATCCCTCCAGAGAATGCTGCCATGCATGAGATCAGGGATCCGTCTACTCTTCTAAAACCTCTCTTTTCTGCATGCTTTTCTTCAAATGTTGGGTTATTTTTTGGTGTCTTGTGGTGGTTGTCCAGGAATAAGCATTTTTTTTTTTTCATCGCTCATCGTAATGTCTGTGCCATTATGTTTGTAATGCCCTTGCTGCTCTCATGCGTGCTGAAAACACGGGCAGGATGGTATGCCGGCCTATTGTTTTGTTTGGTCAAAATGAAATGATGGGCTCTGTTTGTCATAGTACTATGAAGGCCACAGATACCAGATTTTTTTTTTTCTTTTTTTTCCCCCCCAGATGTGTCACTGGGTGTTGGTGAATTAAATGTATAAAAAAAAAAGATTAAAAACACAATTCATTAAAAGCTAATTACCAACCCAAGCTTTAATTGACAATTTAATTAAGTCATTTAGGTATGAGGGCATGTTATATGTACACGATTTATTAATTTTGGCAATGATCTAAATAAGCCAGCTAACCTTACAGCTCAGTTGTAGGACGCCATTAATGTTTAACCCTGTCTCTCAGCCATGAAGAGATGCACATTCTCTTATACACATTTTTAATTGTGCTTTGTATTTTGTGCTGGATGACATGTTAGTAGCATGTTAGCAAAGTACTGTAGCTAACATAGTTTTTTTTTCTAACATGCAACAGGGTTTAATTTCCTATCATTTAGCTGTTCTGTTGATCACATTTATATACTTTCAGCATAACAATAATTTTATAATGTATATTCCCACTACGACCTCATGTTTTTGCACTCTATCTTCCACATTACACTGCAGTTGTGATTATTCATTATCTATTATCAGGACAACGTGTCTACTTTTAATAACTCATTAGGAAAACAAACCATGAGGAAAAGCTGTATTAAAACTTAAATAAATACCCTAAACCTTCAAAGACCTGAATGTGACTGTATTACATTACATACATTCAGATAATTAGTTCTCTTTAAAAAAAAATTTTTATGTGACTCAATGTACTTTGTTTTTTTTATGGTATGTTGGGTACAAATGATAGTGGGATGAAATTGCTCTTGTCTCACTTCTGAATAATTATAGACAGGTGATATAAATGTATATATTCATTGACAGTAACATGATGGTGCAGGTTTGAATTAGCTCTTGAAATGAAGATGTACTTTCTCACCCTCTCATGACAAAGAACGCATTTTTGTGCCACCTAATATCAGATAAATTAAAAGCAGAACTGGATCATGAGAACAACAAGGCTTCCTCAGCTGACGCAACAAAAGACAGGACAAAGATGCTAGATTAGAACATAAGACAATGCAGTACAAGCTAATGGTTAAATGCTTCCAGTCTAGTAAGTGGGTGTGGGCTCCTCTACTGTACCAAAGATTATTGCCTGTCCATGTTGAAATGAATAAACATCTATATACAGTCATAACATTTTATCTTTCAATCCCATTTTGCGGCCTGTTTTCATCCGCTAGCTCAGTACACTTGACACAGATCTTCACATCTCAGGTTTTATAGATGAAGGTATGTAACAAATTCATTTTCTCCTTGTCCATCTAAAAATTCAATTTTCAAGTCTGATACAGGAAATACTTCTGAATCTTTTTAATTTTTTCTCTTTCTGGTTGGGGTGATATTGTCTCCTCACATGGGTGATTTTTCTTTTTGCAAAATTTTCAACTTAGGAAGCCAGAGGAACTTTCTTAGCTGGCCTCAGCTGTTGGCTTGAAAAGAAGGCCCACTTCAACCTATTTAAGGTGTCCTTTAAAAGATAACTGACATCCTAAAAGTGTGATTTGTTCAGAAGCCGAATGACCATCAGTTTATGTTAAAGAACACTTTTAATGAAAATCACCACACTAAGATATCCATATAGTTTTAGTTTTTTTTAGTTTAGTTAAGCGTTTTTTTTTTTTAATATATTTTTATGTACTATGACACATATAATGACTGAAATAAGCAATCAACATCATTGCTGAGGATTTCTGTTTTCATTCTGCAAACCACCATTGACAGCATGCAAAACCTAAATTCAGAGAGCCCAGGTCTTGATCTGAAGAAACAATTTTAATGACTTGCAAGGTTGGGGTTTAATGTTGTAGAGACTAAACTTACCTTTCTGGTGCATCAACTTGTTGGTGACCTTGTACAAGCTGCTCCTCCTGTTATTCCTGAGACTTTGTGTCTGGTTTAAACATGTATGGCTAAATGACTCCAATGTTAGAAGTCACCATGTGAAGCGTATAGTAGACTAGTTTAAAAGTCAGATGATGACACAGCAGGTAAGCAGAGAGTAAAGTAGCGCATTCATAAATCCCCACAGCCTAGATGAGGCCAAGGTGTCTAAGTATTATTTAATTTTACTAAAGACTTTTTAAGGATTTCATTGGCTGGGGCAGAACTTGAAGTTGTAGTTGTCTATGTGTACGATGTAAAATAATATTCTGTGTTGCTGTACATCATACATGATGACATCTCCATTAAGTGCTGCTTCATCAAAGACGAGGTTTATAGAAACGTTTGAAAATGCTTTGGCCTAACTGTGTATTAAAGTCGTTCCTGTGTTCCGCTGCTCTGTTAATGAAACAGGGGTACATGCTCACCCTGGTTTGCTGTGTTCTTGTCCTGGTTCAGCTTTTGTTTTGGTGACGCACAGTTGACAGAAGCTCTGAATTAATATCTAAATTAGTTTAGCCCGTATTTTCATTGTTAAGTTGTTTTTTTGGACCAAATCGAATCAAATCAAAACAGATTTAAATTGAGAGTCTACGTTTGTGATGCTCTGAATCTTTCTGCACAGAACTGAGACTGGTTTGACACCATTACCTTTTGATCAAAGGCATTCACTTTTCAGTAAAGCCAGAATAATACACACTCGGGGCTGATTTGCTCAAATCTTAGACTGTATGGAGAATCATTGTCCCCAAGCCTTCCTCTGTGTCCAATAACCTCCTTTAAATATAGGACCGTCATAACATCCCAACCCCCTTTAAAGGCTTGCTGAGGACCTTTTCTTTTTTCCCTGAGAGTGCTGTTGGTGCAGCAGGTGAACACCGTCTTCTTCTGTGTGTAAATATCAGGTCCGGTCCCTAAGGGCTGCCATGTATGAGGATGATGGGGGATGTATAAAAGTGGGGTTGGGGGTTATGGGAGAAGGAATGGAGATGATCACCATTAACAAGGGACTAGCCGGGGTCATCTTTGATTTTATTAGACAATAGGAAATGGAATCAGGGTGTCAGGGGTCACGTTCTTTGTTCAGGATATTTATATGGAACCTACAGAAGGTGGAAGCCCCGCCCCCTCTCACAGTGAGTTCCTGTTCCTGGAGCTTCTCTGAATCCATTTGGTTTATCATTCATTCTAGAAAATATTTTGTTGTTTTTTTTAAATTTGTTTTTATTTAGATAAAACGATGAGTGCCTAATATTTTACTGCAAAAATTCAGCAATATACAAGTCTTGCCTTCAGCATGCAGTCACAACATCAAGGATGAATTACTGTGACAGTCTTGTTTGAGTTTCTATATTAAGGCCAAAACATCAGTTTTCCAGGGTTTCTGAAGTTCTGAAGTTTGCTGTTCTCAATGACTCATGGACATGCTTACAAACATTAGTAGAGTGTGAAGGAGCAGTGTTGATTTTATTGCTAAGACATTTCTACTGAAGAAGAGAATGCTAAAAAGCTAACCCCAACACCACCTAGTGTTGATACCTGTCTCATTATAACACAATGACACAGACGAGCTCAAAAGGGACAAAAACATAAAGAAATTAAAATATTCTTACAGCTATTTTCCTCATTGAACAGAAAATACCACAGTGCATGTGAAGTAAAAATTCTGTCTTTTACCCAACTGAGGTTATTTGCCTCCTTAACTCAACATAAAGAATATTTTGCAGGACATACAGTAAATGTTATAAAACTCCAAAACCATCTCTGTTTGTCTCAGTTGTCTCGGTTGTCATTTGCTGCTGCTGACTGGTTTTGTTGTGTTTTGCAGCTTCATTTCTTTTTGTATATCATCTCTGTGCAGGTCGTCAAACTGGCCTCTGTTGGTCTTAGAGGCTCTGGTCCCAGTTTGGTTTCCAGCTGTTCAGGCAGATTAGCACAGTTTTGCTGCACTCTGCTGCCCACGATGACTTTACCTTTGATATGTTAAAATCTGGACAGACTCATCTGTAGGGTCACAAGCTAAACTGCTATCTGAGCTAAAATATTTACAGCAAGGCTGCAGCCAAAGATAAAAGCTGTTTCCCACCAACTATATGACTGTTTTTTCTGTATGACCTCAACCATGCACACCAGGTCTGCTGTGAATGATCCACTGGGCCTGATTCCATTTTCATCCTGAAAATTATGTCATTGAAAAATGCCATTACCTTTATTGAAATGTTAAAAAGTACACTTTAGGTTTAGATTTGGTCCTAAGCATCAGACAAAAACTGAATCTTGATACACCTACAGCAATTGATGAGTTTTTCATCATTTTCTCCCGGAAGTGACATCAGCTAAGGCTTTAATTGGTAGCATACATTTAAAACCTGTCCAAATAATTTTTGGACTTCAACAATGTTCTGCACCAGCGTACGTTAATAAGAACCCATTAAATGAATTTTCATTATTTTCCATGGAAATTTTCAGATGAAAATCTGTGCTCAGCATGAATGGACTTTAATTACAGGAATGAGTACAGTGAAAGCCACTGGTGGTTACTCTGGTGATTGCTGCCCCCTATAATTGTTGAGCTAAAACTGAATTCTAGCTATATTTTCAAACTGCCTCCTTTTAATCTTTAATCATACTTTTTGAGGTAATTGTGATAATAATATAGAGACATAAAATACATAAAAACATAGATTCAAATTAGATTTGAATCAATGTTTTGGATGAGGCACAACAGGAATTCTGACAAAACAGCGAATTTTGGAACCAGTAAACAAGATATACATCGATTTACAATATTGCATGTTGACTGTGGTCTCTGTAGTATTCCACAGGTCACAGCATTGCATTTGAAGACAAAATCGGGGGGGACGGGAATAAGAATATAATACAAAATAAGAAGTACAAATTTTTAGATTTACAGATAATAACATCTCCACTTTTTTTTACAAAAGTTCTGTTGAACTGCTGCTTTTCAATGTCATCGTTACTAGCTCCCAGTGTTCGGGACTATTGAGCAGCTCCACTGTTGCCACTGCCGTTGCTGTGAAATAATTGCCCTAAAGGAGTCAATGGAGATGATGCAACCCTTATCTTCTCCTGGGCTCTGACTGCACCACTGTGCTGCCCCCACTGCCAATATAATCAATTTAACTGGCACAAGTGATCCAACCCACATGTGCAAAATTTCAGCTATAGCAATATATATTCTGTCAATTAATTCTCCCCTTGTTTATCCAATAATCCCTTTCATATGCACCATACTGCACACATACCTATACCAAATATCACATTTTATGGCAATAAATAAATTATTGATAATGAATGATAATCAATAAATCTTCAATTAATGGCAACACAAGAATTCTGGTCATATCTGAGTAACAGCCTGCTTGTTTTTGTATCACCAGATGATTTGTTTGATAGTTGTTTGATAACTGCACACTTAATTGTAACTTAATTGTGTCATTTTACAGCAATCTGAATTCTCACACACCACCAAGAGTGTAACAAGAGGTTTCTCTGTCGAACCCTGACGTGTCACTCGGGTTTATTATTATTTATGACATCTGAAGTGTTCAATAAACATTTATCCTGATCACACTCTACACTCTTCACAAGCATCCACAGCTTTGCCTCCAGGCATCTCCACAAGCTCAGTGTGTTGACCTGCCAATTATCTTTGCTTGTTTTTGTCACAATGTTGCTCCAGCGCCTCCCTCTCCTAGGAGACATGGATCCCTGAGGGCTGTTAAATGAGTTTCTCTGTCATTGTGAAGAAGTTTTACAGCTCAGCGTTAGGCCTCGTGTATCCCCCAGCCCCCCGATTCGCTGCGGCTGGATTAGATGTGGTTTGATTCAATGAGGAAATCAGAGTCAGATTCCCTCACACTGTTCATTTTGTGTGTCTGTGCATGTGTGGGTCACATGTCAAGGTATATTCACTGTTAGTAAGAATAAAAAGGTGATGACTTTCCAAACTGTTCTTGCTTTAAAAAAAAAAAAAAAAATCCTCTTACTGTCCATAAAAGTTGTCCTCTTCTAAAATATTACATCTAAGACATTTTGGAGAAAAGGAAATTACTTAACCTGCAAAATTATCTTTACTTTATATAGTATCCTTGCTGTCTAAAAATGTCCTAATATGAGCAAACTCCTCTTGACTTAATATTGTTTTTAAATTCAAGCTTGAAAAGTCTTTAAAAAATGTTTAAAGAAACATCCAAAATTTCCATGCATACACGATCTTGTACTTCTTTCATTGTGAGGATGATCACTAATAGGACAGTTTCCACAAATTTTACTAAAGTTTTTACTAGAATAAAAATGTACTTAGATATTATGAGTGGAACAACATGAAGTCCTAAAAGAGATGCCTTTTCAACAACCTGAAAATGATTGTTTTTCACCTTTCACTTTTCAACCAAATCTAAATGCGGTTCAGACGTGTGGAAAAGACTCCCTTTAACTGTATTTTCAGATTTTGCTGAGTGGATGTGAGGTATCACTAATGTGCTTGCTGGGTGGTGCATTATGATTGATTGACATATGTGGCCACTGTCAATGCAGAGGTTCAACAGTGCGTACCTTAACCTATAATGACACCGTCCTTCATTTTAGTGTATTACTGTTTTTACTCAGTACCAGATTAATTTTGAAATGTAGCAGAGTAAATAGTTTATAGAAGTATATTCTAAAAGTACTCTAAAGAATTGTGTATGGAAAACAACAGTAGATGTAATTCCTTACTTTCAGCCCTGTATAATACATTCCGTCATGCTTTACCTTGACCTAAACCGTCACAGCTACCGAGTAAAACCAAGTCAATCGGCCCTTTGGAATCGTGACAATAATCACAAAGCAGAAATGAACTCAAAATGCTGTTTTTGTGTCCACCCAGAGATAACAATATAAGCCCACTCTCTCTCTCTCTCTCTCCCCTCTCTGTCTTGCCTGTGCTGCTGAAGTGATCAGTATGTTACACAACAGAGTCATTAACATAGATAGATTGTGAGAATAAACAAATTGAATGTGATTGTGAGACGTGAGGAGCCTCAGTGTGTGTGTGTGTGTGTGTGTGTGTGTCAGTGTTGATACATACCAACAGAGACCCCCCCACCCCAGCCCCCGCTGTCCCATCACAGAAACACAACCCGCCTATTTGCACGTTCACTGACTATAAAATTGCAAACTCCCACTGAATCAACTGTTAACAGGAAACGTTTAACAATTCCACGATGGAATCTGGAATGTGTTCATCTTTCAGTTTGTGATTTGGGGAGTGTTTCCTCTCTTTTCTGTCACAGAACATAAAAAGTGAAATGTGGAGGGATAGAATAACTGCGTAGGTGACTCGTGCGTTTTTGTGTTTTGCCTTTGTTTGGAATGTTAGTGAGGTTTTGTCAGAAGAGATGTTTGGGATTATGGATGTTCCTGTATTCACACTCTAACCTCTCTCGCTCTGCTGCTTCTTTTGTTTAGATTTTGTTATCCGATGTTGAACAGAAAGCTTTTAGTCCAACAGCTGGAACAAAGAGACTGGCACTAACCAGCAGCCTTGAGTGAGGGTGTCATTCATTAAACCGTCTCTAGGGTGCACTGTGGGGCATTTTTCAGTAGAGCACAAAGGATTACAAGCTCAGAGAGGAGCACTGTGGAGCTTATACATCGAAGATGGAGAGAACAAAAGAAAACATTCAACTCTTTTCCTGCAGTCACAGCACGTTACATCTCTTCACTAGAAAACATCCTCTCAACAGTTGAAACAAACTTCAAAGTTTCATGTAGTTTCCAAGGATTATCAGACAAAAGGTCAACTCTTTCTCTCTGCTGCATGTGGGAACAGTAACGACAAAAAATATGCTTCTCTCCTTTCTCCTTTATCATCCTCCTCCGTCAATTCTTTGTGCTCACATTTGTATTTACATGCTTCTATACTTAAAAGAATCTGCAGGGACGTATGGGAAGAGAAGAATGGGGACGTTTGAACAAGTCCTGGGTTTACCTTGAGAAGAGAGATGTAAAAGGATTGCACATGATGTTGGTCTTTTATGAATCAATCATACGTGTAAATTCATTTTTTCAGTGCAGAGGAAAATATTGCGATGAATGTAAAGAAGAATCAAGAGCTGCTACATAGTCCTGTGAATATAAAGCTTGACGGACATTTTCAGTGTGCATTGTGGGTGTGAGGGAGTGGCTGCACTTTCATCTGGGTTTGTTATGAAACAAAACAAACAACACAAGTGAAAAGCAATATATCATTTGATACATTTTTTTAAACATCCGGTATTTCCGTTCACCTGTCAGTGGCAAATTAACTAGCTTCAATCACAAAAAGCCACTTCTAGAACTCAGTCAAATGACCACCAGGATATATCCCCCAAAATCCCTGAGGTTCACACAAAAACAGCAGCAAATATATATTAAAAAATTGCCCAATCGCCCTCTCTGTGGGCGGTCTTGTGTATCCTTCAAGCTCGGGTCCTCTGCCAGAGGCCTGGGAGTCTGAGGGTCCTGCGCAGGATCTTAGCTGTTCCTAGGATTGCGCTCTTCTGGACAGAGATCTCAGGTATTATTCCTGGGATTTGTTGGAGCCACTCTTCCAGCTTGGGGGTTACAGACCCGATTGCTCCTATCACTAAAGTTACCACTGATACCTTTACTCCCCACATCCTTTCCAGCTCCTCTTTCAGCCCTTGGTATTTCTCGAGCTTCTCGTGCTCCTTCTTCCTGATGTTGTTATCACTGGGGATTGCGACATCTACAACTACCGCCTTCTTCTCCTGCTTGTCGACCACCACGATATCCAGTTGGTTAGCCACCACCATCTTATCGGTCTGGATCTGGAAATCCCACAGGATCTTAGCTCAGTCGTTCTCAATCACCTTAGGAGGTGTGACCCATTTTGATCCTGGGACTTCAAGCCCATTCTTGGGACAGATGTTCGTGGATACTATGCCCGCCAAATGGTTATGAGGCTCCAAGTATGCCTTACTTGCCAGCATTTTTCACCCTGCTGTTATGTGGTGCACTGTCTCAGGGGCATCTTTGCACAGTCTGCACCTTGGGTCCTGTCTGGTGTGGTAGACCCCGACCTCTAAAGATCTTGTGTTCAAGGCCTGTTCTTGTGCTGCCATGATCAGTGCCTCTGTGCTGTCCCTGAGACCAGCCTTCTCCAGCCACTGGTATGTCTTCTGGATATCAGCCACTTCCTCTATCTGTCGGTTGTACATCCCGTGCAGGGGCTTGTCCCTCCATAATGGTCTCTCCTTCCTTTTCCTCACTGGGTCTCTGCTGCCTGAGACATTCACTTAGCAGGTCATCATTGGGGGCCATCTTCCTGATGTATTCCTGGATCTTGGTTGTTTCATCTTGAATAATGGCTCTGACACTCACTAATCCTTGGCCTCCCTCTTTCCGCTTTGTGTACAGCCTCTGGGTGCTGGACTTGGGGTGAAACCCTCCATGCATGGTAAGGAGCTTCCTTGTCTTGATATCTGTGGCTTCTATCTCTGCCTTTGGCCAGGTTATTTTACCAGCAGGGTATCTGATGATGGGCAGGGCATAGGTGTTGATGGCTCGGGTCTTGTTCTGATCATTCTGACTTCTCAGGACCTGCATTGCTCTGCGTATGTATTTGGCTGTGGCTGACTTCCTGGCGGCCTCTTCATGATTCCCATTCGCCTGTGGGGTCCCAAGGTATTTGTAGCTGTCCTGAACATCGGCTATTTTACCTTCTGGTAGTTCAACCCCTTAAGTTGTGATCATCTTTCCTCTCTTTGATATCATTCCCCCACACGTCTAGCCGAATGACATGTCGATGTCAGTGCTGTAGATCCTGGTGATGTGGATCAGTGAGTCGATGTCTCGCTCAGTCGATGTAGAGGAGGTGGATGATCGTTGTTTCATTTCTGAACTGGTATCTCTGGCCACTCTTTGTGACTATCTGGCTGAGGGGCTGAGGGGCCAATGCAGAACAGGGGGGATAGGGCATCTCCTTGGTATATGCCGCACTTGATGTTAACTTAGGCAAATGCGTTTGAATTGGCTTCCAGAATAGTCTTCCACAGCCCCATTGAGTTCTTGATTAAGGTTCTTAGTGTACTGTTGATCTTATATAGCTTCAAGCACTCCAGTATCCATGTACGTAGCATTGAGTCATAGGCTTTCTTTGCTTTCAGGCAGTGTACAGGTTGGTCTTCCAGGTCTTACAGTCTCTAGAGACTGCCCTGTCCACCAGTAGCTGGTGTTTGGCTCCTCTGGTGTCACTAACAACCCTTTTCTGGACCCTGCTCATGTATTAAACCACATGCCTACTCATCTTGGCCGCAATGATGCCTGACAGGAGCTTCCATGTGGTACAGAGGCAACCTGATTTTAATATAAGATTCTGTTTTGAGTAGAGCTGACAATACTGGCTATTGAAAGAAATGTTAACATGTGGATAAACTCTTGTACATGAAGTGAGTTATCCTGGTGAGTTAGCTACCTAAAGTTAGATGATGTGACAACATCTTAATGCAAATAGTAAGGCACAATTGTGTTTTTTTTTCACTTTGAGAAATCCGGGAAAGCAAAACCAGTTAGGCTGTAACACATTGTGTCCGGTGAAGTGAGTCTAAGGGTGGCTCATTTTAAGGAGTTGTTTGTCACCTGTGAGTTGTCAGTGAGGAATATTCAGGGCCTTCTAGGTTTTCAGGGGAGGCCCAAACATTTAGCATTTTTTTACTTTTAATAATTATTGTCTTCTCATTCTGATTTGTCCTCAATTTCTGTCAAAATTCGCTTTAGGAATGAAAGGCTTTCTGAAAGCTGACAGCTAAAAACATCTGATGTCGTCCCTGGACAGAGTTAAGATGATCCTTACGTGATCGTTTGAGAGCATGACGAAGCTGAGGGCGCATCGCTCCTGAGCCTGTTTCTGAATATTCTGTTTTCTTCTCACATTGAAGTCTGTTTGACTAATGACTGATTGTTCATGTCGTAACTCCTCAGGATTTCTTCACATTAAAAGCATCTATAGTGCATTATGTTGTTTGCATTGCATTATTTGCATTATTGATGGTAGCTAAATCCCTTGGTAATAGGGGCATCGTCACTTACATTATGACTAAATGTTGAATGTGATTATTACAGCTGACATGGAAGTTGCTAGTCCTCATAAAAACATAACAGTATGTATTAGTGTGTGTCTGATTGTATTATTAAGCCAACAAATAAGCCATGGTACTGCTGTCGAATGCATATGGAGACATGAGCACATGAGGAAAATATGAACCAGTGGACTCTTTGAAAAGCACAAATGTGTGTATGTATGTGTTTATGGGTATGTGTGCATATTTATGCCTCAGTCTGAATAATACATCTGATATAAAGCAGCAGTAGTTGCTGTTGATTGAGCTTGAGCTGTTAAACATTTGTGTGATCTCACCAACACATATCAAAGACATCTGTCAACTCCCCTGTGAGGCTGCTCTGTGTGTGTTTGTGTGTGTGTTATGTTACTGTAATGATTCCCTGCTATCACTGTCCCATTTCCACCACAGAGGTCTCTTTCTGACTACAATAATTTTGACATAAGATTCTGGTGCTTAAACCTGAAGTGACAGTCAAGAGTAGTTTCACCAAACTGCCACAGGCATACTTGTAGCTGCTGTAGACTATAGCACATACGAACCTTCACTGCAACTTTGGTTACTTCCTCTTTCTGCTCTGTAAAAACAATCTTGACCTCCACCAACCAGTCTACTTTTGCCTGCATTCTGTAAGTTTGTTTAGATGTTTCATAAGTATGTATGAATGTTAGCAACCTCACTCCAAATGTTGTGCACAGATTTGGATGAAATTTGGTGTGTGGCCTTGGGTGTGACCCAAGGATGACATGATTACCTTTTGATTGTGACCCAAATCTGGATCCGGATCATTTTTCAAACCTGAATCTCAAAAACTAATGGACAAATGTCCATGACATTTTGTGGGTATGTGTAAGTATTAGCTCAAGGACCAAATGTTTAAATTTAGACAGAGATCCCAATCTGGATCTGATCTGGATCTGGATCAGTTTCAAACATGGAATGAAATTTATGAAATTTGTTGTACAAGTAAAATTGTGGGTCAAAAACAACACTACATAACTGCAGTGTATATACAGGATGTGATGACTGTATTATTTAGTAGTTGACACTTTACGTTTTACACTCTACCACTTCACCATAAAGTTACCTCACAACAAAACCTTAAATTAGCCAATGTAGACCAGTTGTATTTGAGTTATTATCTCTACTGTGTGTTGCTAATGTTACCAGTAGGCCAGCATGGTAAAGTAAACTCTGAAGCCAGTATACAAACTCTGGCATACACAGAGATTTATCTGGTAGCGATCAGATTAATCCATGCTGAGTGAACTCCAGTAGCAAGGGCTTGGAGTATATTATACCGGTGTGGTTCTCAAATTTATTAAAACGAAAGAAACACACCTATATCCTGATTCTGTTGATTGTGGTGGGTTGGGTTAACTGACCAAGTTGCTGGCGGCTCTCTGGATAGCAGTGTTATTCAGTTGCTCTACTGCCATGGTTCAACTGGAATATCCCAAAAACTGGATGACTGGCATGAAAGTCAAATAAAACATCAATATCAGACTAGACTTCATGAAAATCCAGCCTGGCTTTCTGGTGTAGGCCTAATTTACCTATTAAGAAAGGCAGACCAAAAAAAATAAATTTTTGATCTGCTTCTGCAGAACCAAACCCAGTTTTATAACCACCAAAGAGAGAAGGCTCAAAAGGCATTTCCAGTTTTGAGATTACTGCTTGCTGCTGTAAACCCTCTGTGACGTTCATGCATGTGCCATGTGCCCCTCAGAACATATGAAACCCCTCTGCCTACAGTTTAACTATTGATAAACTCCTTGGGTGGGTTTTTGATTGGCTGCCAAGAAACTCCACAAAATTTTCCATGCAAATGACTTTGTATTGCAGAAATGTTGAACGGGTTGAGAAATGTCACCTGTTCAGATGCAACAGGGAATTCCTCACAATGCAGTTGAACATCACATTTATTCTTCCACTTCCCTGCCTGACTGCCTGGAGCAAATGTTGGAAACACTGTGTTTTCAGTGACACCTGCTAACGAGGGGGCTGCCACTACTCACCGTCTCTGTACCGTCGCTGCCTGCACACAGGGGAGCACCCGGGGTCATGGATGAATATTTAAAACCACTTCCATATCAAATTAGTCTTGACCTTGGAGTACACTGGACTGTGCCCTGGTGAAGCCAACAAGAGCCTAATTTCCTTCTAAAGTCCACCTTCATGCCTGGAAGGGAACCCCAATGCATGAAGAGGAATAACAGAAATATCTTTGCCACCCCAAAGCCCTAAAACTCCATCTATCTCTCCCAGTCCCCCCTTAATGTGCTTTGCAGAAAAAAACTGTATGAAGAATAAAAGGGGATGAAGACAAAGAGACTGAGACAATGGTGGAAAATAACTACAGTATATTAGAGTACTTAAAGCATGTATTCTGTTTTTGTGTTTTTTTCTTTTTTAGTTAATACTTTACATTTAGAAATTCATTTAATTATTCCTCCTTTCCATATTGGCTATTTCTTTCTGGAGACATAATACAAGAGGGGAGTCTCTATTGTTTTGTACAATAAATGTATTAGAAAGCTCATCCAAGGCTAGTAAGACATTCATGCTAACATTTGATTATAGTTAATGTGATATGGAAAATCAGAAGCTGAAGCTTTGTATCATTCAGATACACTACATTTGAGCATTAAACATTCAGAATTCAAAAACGCAGAGACTCACAGGGAGATTCTTAATCAAAACTGTTTAATCCGAAAATGGGTCGACACCTGGACATCAAACTTATAAGCAAAGGTACAGTTTAAGGGGACAAGCAAACTCAGTAGTCGGGGAACAAAACAAGATCAAACACGAGGACCTCACAAGAAATTAACATTGGACTGCTCACTGGGAAGACAAGACAATCTGGCACAAGAGGAAAGGGACACAGGGTTTAAATACACAAGGAAGGGGTAGACAATTAGACACAGGTGAAACACATTAGGGAGGAGAGGCAATCACACACACCTGAGGGAGAACACTTGACAGGACATAGGAATTAAGATACAAACAAAACTTCAAAATAAAACAGAAAACACGGAATGACCCTAACGGATAGACACTTAACACTATAGGACGCTGACAAGAATGCCTCCCCATCAGACCAGGGATTGACAAATCATCAAACTCTTCCTAACTTTTGTAAAATTATGCTATATTGCACTGGTAACATCAGTCATGTCAAAGGAACAGTTCACCCCAAAATTGAGTCATTATTTACTCACCATGATAATGGAAAGTCAGTTTCTTCTCCACAAAACATGTCTGGGTCTTCTCAATAGAAGAATTACAGCATTCTCTTGAACAACTGATGTAAAATAGTGGAATTGGAACAGAATTCAGTTGGTCAGATCATAGCCTTACTTTTACCACGGAGGTAAGGAAGGAACACATCTCCCATCAGCTAATGCGGGCTGAATTTCAGATCAGCAGATTTAGCCGAGTTTGTGAACCAAGTTTGATTTTTGTGCCCTTACAAAACTAATGCAACACTCAATTTTTATGGACACAACCATCATGGGGATAATGATAAACACACATACATGCTAAAAATATCAAAATAGTCTCCCAAAATCGAACAATTTAACACTTCCCTTCAAAATCTCTCTTTCTTTTTTTTTTTTTCTAGAATTCGTTTAGTAAGAACGTTTTTTTTTGGAAGAATTAAAGGGTACAATGGTGCGGTTAAGAAGCAGCTTCGAAAAAATATTCTCTGCCAGTTGAAACTCTGCGGATTTTTTGTTTTCTAGAGAGGGCTAATTTTATGTACAGTTCATTCATCTAATTGTCTGCTGCAATTTTAGATTTCAAGTTCTGGGTTGTCAAATACTGATGCTGTGGGTTGGTAGCTCAGACTAGCTAACAACCCAGAGAGTCAGTTTCCGAGGACCCACAATGGTTAACGAACATCATGGGAGTGAGATGTTGCATTTTGTAACTTTAA
This sequence comes from Mola mola, assembly GCA_001698575.1. Lineage (NCBI taxonomy): Eukaryota > Metazoa > Chordata > Actinopteri > Tetraodontiformes > Molidae > Mola > Mola mola. The sequence goes on from KV751401.1 coordinate 83,958, forward strand.
AGCAGCTGAGTGCAACTGTTAAAAGGAACCAGCAGGATGAGCATAATTCAGTTTAACACCATCTTTTCTTCCGTCGTTTGTCTTCGACAAGGAGTCTAGCTACTTGTTGTGGTCTTTTGCTTTGTTTTTTAATCACTTTTCTTCACTTTTTTCCCTCCGTCTTTTGCACTTTGGGATGACAGTGAAACTCTTTATACTAGTGAAACACACATGGATCGAAACCTAGTTGTCTTCACAGCAACATACAGACAGAACAGCCAGTTGAAGTAACGACAATCTCAACCATTTTTTCTGAAATACTCCTGGATCATTCATTTATACTCATTTTATCACCTTTTGCTTGAACTGTATTGTGTTGGTCTCTTAGTGAAATGGTGATAGTGAACGGTTGCAGAAGGTGCAGGCAGCGGCATCCAGCCTTGATGTATATCTACTCTGGAAAGGTTAAAAGGCTGCTGGTTAATTTGTGACACTTCACATGAACCGGAATGGGGTGGTTCTGTAGTTTGAACAGAGGCTGCTGGACATAGGTGACCACTGTGTGCGTGTGTATGTGATTAAGAGTGTGAGTGCAAGGATGAAGGCAGAGCAGTGGCGATTGAAACTCTATTTCCTTCCATTTGTCTCCTTAACGGCCTTGCCTCCGGCCATCGCTGCAGAATGGATCGTACATTCTGACAGAGCCCATTCCCTGTTGTGTGTGTGTGTGTGTGTGTGTGTGTTCATTTGGATTTGCTGCCCCCATTAATATATATATCTTTCTACACATTGTTCATATGTGTTTGTGTGTTCTAATGCCACAATGGCCTGTGGTGAGATTTTATTTCAACACTATATCTTCTGAAACACTGTGCGTGTGTATGTGTTTTTGCAATAGAGAGAGAGACTTTTGTGTGTGTATTAGTGTGTTTGTTAAGTACAGGACTCCAAAAAGTAGACCAAGACGCGAGGAAGAAGTCATAGTCCATTAAATTAGCAAAAGGGTCGGTACTCAGAAGATCAATCACCCAGGGCAAATAATCCAAAACACAAGGGGAAAATTCTGGTCAAAGAATGGAAGCACAAGGTCACTTGCAATCTACACACAAGAAAAGCTGACAAGATTGACAAGGTGATCTGGCACAAGATGGTAGGGAAACACAGCTTAAATACCCAGGGAATGAGAGAACGAGACACAAGTGCACACAAGACAAAGGCTGGAAACTCTTGACAGGAACTCAGGAGACCAACCAAAAACTATCAGAATAAAACAGGAAGTAAAATCACAAAATGCAAATTAGACAGAACAAAACTAAGACTAGTTGATTCTGACAGTGTGAGTGAGGGTTTTCTCAGATTTCGGTATGGAAACATTCAGAATGTATTGTCATTATAGAGATGTTAGACTCCCCAACAAATCCAATTCTGACAGCCCAGGTTTTCTACATGGAAAACATAAGGAATCAATACTGACAACTTGCACAGGCGGGGCTTAATGTTATAGAAACTAAACTTACCTTTCCGATGCATTAACGTATAGGCAACCTTGTACAAGTAGCTCCTCTTCTTCCTCCTGGGAATCTGTTTCTGGTTCAGACATGTATGGCTGAATTATTCTAATGTTAGGACTTGTCACTGTGCAGAGTATAGTAGACTAATTTAACAGTCAGAAGAGGACAGAGCAGGTAAGCTCTGCAGGAGAGAGGCAGAATGGTGAGTGGCCAATGGGCTGGAGTCATCTAGCACATTCCAAGATCCTAACAACCTATATGAGACAACGGCTTAGAATTACATCCAAGAGATTTACATTGATAAGGTTTTTTTTGTCCTTTTTTTCAATGAAAAAATCTAAATATCAAATTTTTTGAAATGGAAAATTAAATTTTAGGGGTTTAATCAATGTCCGCTTTCTGACCAGAGTTGGTGTTGTGGTCCCGCCATCATACCTCACAAACATACAATACAATACACTGTGTTCTATTACATGTTTTCAGATATGTCATCAGCCTAAGTGACTCCAGCACACATCAACATGTTGTTTTTTAATCCAGAAAAAAATCCAGATGTTGATTAATATTAGATGTAATATCTATAGTATCAACAAGTGCAACAACTGAAATAGCCCAGATGAGAGGCAACATGTCATTAAATATAAATCTAAATCATTAGATAAATCTAGATCTAAATCCAGACCAACTTAGGTGAGTAAAACAGTCAACCTAAAAACAAAATAAAACTCCAATCTTCCATGATGTGACTCCACTTTACAGTCCAATAAGGGTCTCGGTATCTGAGCAGCAGACATCCAGACGAAGACCGGATAATGGCCGGGTGGCGGACTATTTGCTCAGTGATTTCATTGACTCATATTCTCAGAGCGCTCTGATTGTTATTGGCTCATGACTGACAGGCCAACATGCTGTATGCTGCTGTCTTCAGGGTGTTTTTTATGTTTGCGTGTGTGAATTTGTGTTCTCTGGTGTGCAGGTGAAGACTGTCTCATTCAAATGAAAACAGATCAACATCAAGTCATCAGTTGTAATTCTTCTGCACCAGGAGATCACGCATTCAGTTTGTCTTTGGGGGTACAGACTGACGGACAACACTGAGATAGTGATAAACTGCACTGTTTGCTCTCATGGTGGGGGGAGGGGTCTGCAACAGGATGTAATAGAAAAGAGAGGCGGAGACAAATATAGGAAGAGATATAAAAACGAAATGAAATTCTCCTCTAAGGGGAAAAAAATTGGTGTTGAGGTGAAAATGATTGAGCCTTGACCTCAGCTTGAGGGTTGGGAAGGGGCATGATCTTGTTTTAATTTAGGAAGCGATGACTTTGTGTGTGTGTATGTGTGTTTCTTTTTACAGGCCTACTGAAGTGCTGCAATACCACCGTTGACCACTAGATGCTGCCTACAAGTGACATTACCATTGAAAATGTATCCTTAATTCATACAGGTAATCTCATTGAGACACGTGGTCTCATTCTCAAGAAAAACCTGTCTGAAAAAATTTACATGGAAATTTATACAACTTAAAGTTCCATTGTGTGAACATTAGCTGCCTCTAGGGGTGAGGTAGTAGAAGACAAAGGCTACCGTAGTAACATGGTGGTGCAACATGGTGCTTTCAATGGAAAGAAGAACTGCTACCATGTAATTATAAATTGATAATTCCAAGGTTGCATGAACACTACAGTTTATTTTATTTGAGGTGATTACACACTAATGTTAACACAGGTTCGGAAATCATATCACATGATTGCAGATAGATAGTCTTAAATTTTACAAACTTGTGATTTAAAAGATTCCTTATAAAATTATGTACCAATGTGCAAAGCATTTGTGCAGGGGAAAAATACTGGGCAGACCCTGACTTCAGCAGATTGTCGCCTGTGAAAATATACATTGGACCAATGAAATCCATGGTTTTAGCTGATGTCACTTCCAGGTCAATACAGGAGAAAATCTCATCAATGTGGTCCAATCTGTCTGATAAGCAAGACAAGACGCAATATGATTTGAGACCATTGAAAAGCTGGTCTATGATTAAGATGGAACTGAAATATGTTATATGTTTGTACAGAAAGGGGCTGGCTGGCTACAAAAGCTAACAATAGCATCAAATTAGTGTTTAGAGGAAACTTATCAGGCTTGATGTATGGAATGTAAACTATCTTAGGATCTAATCTAATTATGAAAGGTTCTTAAATTTTTACAAATACGCAGGCATTTGTTTTATCTTACCGTATTTTTCAGGACAAAAACAGAAAACAGCACTTTGGAAAATTCGCTCCAGATCCTGTGTGCGTACTTGTGGAAAAAAATAGCATATGGATTTTCTGCACTGCAATTTCATCCCATTTGTGGTAACTGCTTTAAGTTTCAAATCTAGTTTGTATTTGGGGAGGTGAGGTAAGTCCTCACATGTCAAATTTAAGGGCACATGTGGACATGTGCATCAAATTTTATTTGTATAGCCCAAAATCCCAATTTACACATTGTCACATTGGGTTTTGACAAACTGTACAGATGTGCCACCCTCTGCTCTTAGACCCCCGAACCGGGTGAGAAAAAACCTAAAAACCCTAAACAGGAAAAAATAAGAAATCTAGGCAAGAACCACAGAGGAGGGATCCTTCTTCCTAGGACGGACAGATGTGCAATAGATGTCAGTTGTACAGAATACAAAAACATGACATTAACAGTTTACTAAAAATGTTTGAGTTCAAATGAGTCTATAAATCCAAATATAATATAGGTATAGTATGATGGTCCAGAAGTCATTGTAGTCCATTGGTTACGCTGGGCAATCCAACCTAGGATCGAAGTCACAGGATCTCCTGTCCTAATTTGAGCAGTAGACCACAACAGCAGCTCCCACCACAATGTAATCAATTGGTCCAGGAGTCGTTATGGTCAATGTATCAAGATCTGAGTGTTGCTGATGTAGTCACTGAGTCCAAATTATGTGGAATCTATAAATCAAGGGATATGTGAAGTGTAGTGATCATTAAGCAGTTGTGGTCTATTGGTCCAGAAGTCATTGTAATCTGTGGATCCCGGTTTGCACTGTGAAATACAGCCTAGGATCCAAGTCACAGGATCTCTTGTCCTAGGGTGGGCAGTAGGCATCAGGCAGGCCCACAGCAGCAGCTCCCATCGTGACCTAAAAAGACCTCCATGTGTCTGTTGAAAACACATACATGGCCAGGAGAAATCTCATAAATTGACATGTGTCCAATGAAATTATGTATTAGGACACAGTTCCTGATAACATTTTGATCTATTTTCCAATCAGTCAACAGCCAAAGTAATTCCTGGAGATCAACAATAATAAAATTAAGTAGTCAGGGTGTTTCTGTGTGGAGGTTACATGTTCTCCCTGTGCCTGTGTGGGTTCTGTCCGGGTACTCCGGCTTCCTCCCACAGTCCAAAAAAACATGCAAACTGGGGGTAGGTTAATTGGTCACTCTAAACTGCCCATAGGTGTGAATGTGAGTGTGGATGGTTGTTTGTCTCTATAAGTCAGCCCTGCGATGAACGGACGAATTGTCCAGGGTGACCCCCACTTTCGCCCTAAGATGCTGAGATAGGTTCCAGCACCCCCCGCCCCCCTACCAGGATAAGCAGTAGAAAATGGATGGATGAATAGCTGATTTAGTGAGACACTGTTCCTATCAAACCCACAGCCCTGCTGATCCACCATAATTATAATCCACAGTAAAACTACAGAAAAATCAATATAGCTGGCGAGCTGCCAGTTAATAACAAAATAGCACATACATTAACATATCCACACAACCCTGAAAATTCTCCTGCTGACTCATTTACAGCACATGTTGAGGCACCAGAGTGTTATGCGCTCTTTTTTTTTTTTTTTTTTATAATTGATGTAAAATCATCAAACATTCTTCTGTTTTTAACTCCCAACTGTATACTTCCCCAAGAACATCCCATACCTGTGAATTTAAACAAAAGTTTATGTAGTTTTCATTGCCCAAAGAAACCTTTGCCTACAGTATGTATCATTCCAGCCTTATAGTGTATCATTTTAATACCTCGGTGTCTTTATCATGAAACACATCTGACATTTGAGGAGCAAATACAGGGAATAAAGTAAACTATATATATCTACTGTATGTGTTCATTGTCGGTGTAAGCTATAAATTCTTTGTTTCAAATATACACATAGTTATACTGTCTTCCAATATTGTTTATTAGTGCCTCAAAACCATAACAGAACTTTTAAAAACCAAACGTTCTTTTGTAGACAATATTGTGTTTCGCTCACAATTCTAATCCAAATTTTCATTACTGCACTGTATAGCATTACTGATAATATCACCTATAACCTTATAATAACACCTGAAAACAAGTGTGGTATCACTAGAGATCAAATATAGCCTCTTTGTTTGGCAAAGCATCGTGTTAGTAGTTTTGGGTGGTCTTGTCCTCACAGATACGGCGGATTGTTTATGTATGTGTGGACTTCTTCATGGTGTCTGACTGATGGAGCTGGTATGGAGGCAGGTCTGTATGGTGGTGGTGGGGGGTGTTTGACTGGACAGCTAATCTTTCACTCCTCGATCCCTTGAACTTACTGACCCCCTCCCCCTCCTTCCTTTCTGTCCATCCATATAAAAAGAACATCTTTTTCGCACTTACTCTTCTTCCTGTGTTTTTCTGTCTGAAATTTCAGTTGAGGATAAAATGGAGGACTTAAAAAATACTTAATAATTGAAATTATGAGACATTTTTGATTTCCTCTAAAGTAAGATCATCATTTTGATCTATTAAGTCACACTAAGATATCCGTACTTTGGTTGCTTTTTCGTTTGTACTTTTATGCTTCTTTGTTGCAGAAGAATTCATGAATGTTGGTTGTTTTCTTAAATAAAATTATTTTATTTTTTTTGCATTTGTTGATTTTCAGAAGAAACAATAAGATATCCTTTTGTTAGTATTATTGGAAAACTGCTCCAAATAGCTCCATGATGATGAAGTGACCATGATCATAATAAAAAATATCACCCTTTTTCCTACTAGATCGCTGTTGTGGAACCAGAGTTACATTGAATGAAGGAAAAGAAACAGATGTTTTATGTTGTTTTCCTGTTTCAGGTAATAAAATAACATTTAGGACATGACCTGAAAGATTAAAACCTTAAGTCCCCCTCTAGCCCACTAGCCATTGATTAAACACATAGAAACTCATTTCTGTTTCTTGAATTACAAATTTTAATTTTTGTCATCAAAATCGATCCTTGGCCTTAAAGTCTCTTGGAAGTCATTTCAACATCTGCCCCATCAAGGTTGTGGGGATCTTCTTTAGATCTGCCCAATCTCTGCTCATTGCTCTGCCCCTCGACTGCAGCCAGAGCGAGGTGGCACTTACCTGCTCTGTCATCTCATGACTTCTAATGTAGTCTACTATAGGCTGCACAGTGGCAAGTTCTGACATTGGAGTAATTCAGCCACATGTTTCAACTAGACATAGATTCCCAGGAAGAGGAAGAGGAGCTACTTGTGCAACGTCACCTACAAGTTGATGCATGAGAATGGTTAGTTTAGTTTCTACAGCTTTAAGCCCCACCCCCGCAAGTCATCAGGATTGGTTTCTGAGGTTTTCCATGTAGAAGGCCCAGAATGTCTTTTTTGTAGACTATTATTGGTGGAATTGTAAATGAAAGCAGAAATCATCATTAACGACAGTGGCTAGACATTTCAGTCATTATTCATGTTTTTATGTAGTACATTTAAAACAGCACATGGACAAGGTCATCAGAGGCGGTCTAAATGTCTAATTTTTAAATGAAATCTCCTTCAGTCTGCTATCCAGCATTTTGCAGCATTTTGCAGAAAAAAATATGCATTTTCCTATTTTCATATTTGTATTAGTGAGAAAATCAATGATTATGTATATTTTATGTAGTTAAACTCCTAAAGGTGTTGATTTTAGAAGGAAAACTGTGGGTGACCATAGTGCTACAGTGTTCTGAGCCTCCACCACCAACAAGCTGAAAATTCCCTCATCCATTACTCTTCCTGCCACCTCTTTATCACTCTTACTTTTCCTCCACTTCTTCTTCACTGACAGTAAATTATGGTGCAATTAACCTTCCTCTCTCAGATGTTCTCACTTGAAGGTAAACAATAAAAGGTAGTGTGTTGCTGACTGACACGTTACCACTACTGAAATTTAATTACAGCAGAGATAAATGAGCAACGTGGACCTGAGGGGATTCTCTCAACCAGGAACGTTTTGGTGTTACTGCCTGTATAAGGCTGCCTCAGAGGGACAGAACACACCACTTCTGGGGTTGCTGGTATGCCAATGACAGTGTATTCATCCATGTTCGTATTATATGTCTAACTGGACAACCTTGTTCAATTCCGTTATTTTAGGCTTTATTTATTTGAATACATTTAATTAAACATGCTGGTTCAACCTACCTGTAGCTTTTGCTTTCACGTTGTCTCTGTAAACCCCTAATAATGACAAAAAATTTAAAGGACGGAATGTCAAAATAACATGAAAACTTTATTTTCACTTGACTATTTTGTGTCTGCTGTACTCATAACTTCATTATTCACTGTACTAAACCTTTTGTGATTTATAGTATGAGTTGCTTTGTTAGGATCTATGAGAAATCTAATCAAACCCAACAGTGACCCTATTTTTGAAACTCTCTAGTAGCATACTGCCTACTATGCACTCAAGCAGTATATACTGCACACTGCATATTCAGGTAACATTCGAGTACACTATTACCATTGGACTGTTCACACTGTAGTACACACAAGAGTCTTTTGATAACCCCACATGACAGTATCACTCATGATGTTGCGAGTCCATGTTTCCATTAAATTAGTTTCAACACAATTTTAAATGAATATTACATGTTTGATTATTATTTCCTTGCATCATTATTTTTTTCACAATTCACTGTTTGAATTCCCATGCTTTCTCCCTTTATCTCCCCACAAATTCCATGATAAAAGTAGATCGATTGTGACAAAAGCAGATAGATAATATATTGAGTGATGTATGGATGCACAGAAATTTTGGATTTCCTTCAGAACTCAGCACAATTACTTATGGATTTGCCCTGTCCTGACAAATGAACAGCTATATAGTAAAGCTGTAATTTAATATTGAGGCATCAAACAAATTTCTGAAATTAAAAATACCAAATTAGACAATCTAGAAAATGACTACATGTATATATTTGAGAATTAATAGATACATATGAATAAACAACATTGAGTAAGGAATATGAAAAACAGTCATTGCATATAAAAAAGGCAAAATTAACATTGACAGTAGATTGAGAAAATTATATAAATTCAAAAAAATAGACAGTAATTGTAAAGATTATAATTTACTGATTGTAATCATTAAAAATGATGGAATGATGCATACTTCCATAGACAGTATTTTGATAAAATAGTCATACTTTTAAATAATATAAGTGGAAAAAATTACAAGAAAAATATTGTGAAAACAAACAAAAAAACAAAAAAATCATTACTATATGCATGGCTGTGAAGGTGGGGTTTGTGTCAGAGGTCATTACTGCCTCTTCCTTCACAGCCTCTGCAGTGGAAAACCATGACCACCTGGAGCCTGAGGAAGGTGGTGATGGTCATGATGAAGATGAAGACGATACTGCAGCCAACAAGCCACACCAGTAGTCTGGGGACACTCTCAGAAACAGATTTGCAGCTGCAATGCCTGTCCAGATGTCAGAATCCCTCTGCTGCAGGAACATGATTTTTGTTTAAATTCTCTTTCCTGTAAGAGCCAGGTGTGTGCTACCTACTGTATATAACTTCAGGTTGCCAACAGTTGGAGTTAAAATCGTTTAATTACAGACAAACTGTTTTTTCCACATCATCATAATGACCAGGAGCATCTGATAATCCTCACATAGACCCTAAACCCTTCAACAACATTCACATTCTCTTAAATTGAGTAGGATTAAAGGAAAACAGTAAAAATTGATGTAATACTGTATAGTATGGGATAAACAAAGGGTACCATACTCCAGAACTGATTTATTTTAGAGAAAGCAAACAGAAAGCAAATTTTTATTTCGTGTTTATTTTGTGCTTAACATTATTATTCAGCAACAGACCAATCCAACCCCGCTGCTACAGGGAACAGTGCAGCATGTCATTCCTCCCCACTGCAATCAGACCTTTCAACACCTCTGTTACTAGACACTACACACTTTACCTGTTAAAATCATTCACCTCCTCCTACCACTTAACTCTGCACATATTGTTAGATTTTTACAGCTGTCTATATTTTTCTACTTTTTATTTTTATTTTTTACTTTATTACTTTATACTGTTATATGTCCTTTTGGTCCTGTATCTGAACATCCTTGTTGCTGTGATGAATTAATTTCCCAACAGGGATAAATAAAGTCATCTCGATCTCTATCTATCTATATCTCTTTTCATACTTAAACTCATGTTGCGCTTCAGCTTCAATTCTTCCATTTCTTTTCAACCCAGCAGGCCTCCAGGTTCCCCTCCAGTGAGTAGACCTTGATGAATGTCTATACACCAGTCATACCAAAAGAAAAAGATAATTTTTTGACATGAAATGAGCAATCAAGTTGCAATAATCATTAAACGTAACTTTGTGTAGCTCATGAGAGGACATTAGCAACTCTCCCTATCAACAACAATGGACCATGCACATGAGAATCAACATCTAAAAATACTTTTCTTACTTGTGTTCAGTCCTCAGCTTTCAAGCCATTCTGTGTCTTCGTTTGTCCCTTAATGAACAAAGATATCCAGTATTATTAATCATTCCTACTGATCACAGATCAGTCATTCACATTATTTATAGCAGGAACATTCATTCACCAATGAGCTACCTCTCTAAAACGGCATGTCGTGGCAGTAGCGTTAGACCAACGGGCTAGGCGGCAGCTTGATCGGTAACCTCATGTACTATTTATATGTTTAATTATGAATTAACATTAAAATAGCATTTGACCACATGTACTATATGCATTCTCCTTTATCACTCACATCTGTTCGCGCCTTGGTGCTGGCTTGTGACAGAGTACTGCCTCGCAGTCCGCTATGTTGTCAAAGATGCTGATACCAGAAGAGACACAATGCATTATGGGGTGGTTTAGTATGTGCATTAAGCTCATGCTGTATAGTCAAAAAAATCCTGCCAATGCAGTGTACTAGTTTATAATGTCATACACTATTCTTTTTTATATGCATTTGAAACACACAACACACTCATAAACTGACATCATAAATAGTATGAGTAGTACTTTAGTAGATGGTTTTCAATACAGCATGAGTCGCCGCAGGAGCAACCATGTAGCAAAGCTGCAGTATCATGGTATTTAACCCTGTTTTTTATACTGACCTGATCAGAAAAATTAACACTTGAACATACATTAGTATGTTAAGAACTACCTAAAATGACAGTAATCATTTTTGGGAAACATTTGAGAAGCACTTTGAGTTTTTACTTTGATCTAAGGTCTACCTGAGGTAATGGAGGAAGGTCTTATGACCTAATGCAGCCCACCAACAGAAGGTTATCAGTATGCTTTGGCTTCACTTCTGGGATGCTCTTGAGTCATCCAGCTTTATAGACATTGAATGGTAAAAACCCATTATTTTCCAACATTTTCAGGCCTTTTCTAAATGCAAAATGTGCCCTTTAACATCTGTGTAGAATGCCCAAAGCCTTCCTGACACAAAGTCCTTCTTCATGCAACTGATCTGATATTCTTCCTAATACAAGTCTTTGTTTTATGTTATTACAGCTACATGTCATAACCAGTCTGAACAGCGTAACATCTCAATATAGTATATGTGCAAGTGGGTGTGTGTGTTCCTGCAGGGCAGTCAGCTTTTAGAGTCTTAATTACCGTCCTGGGTTGTTAAAAGGCTTGATTGCTGTGATTCTGACCTCATGACACAAACACATGCGCACACACGCACATGCACACACACACACACACACACACACACACACACACACAGAGAGAGAGAAAGAGGAGTTTATCATTTGCCCGTAGGAGTTGATATTGATAACTGTTATATTAATGGTGTCTGAGTTAGTGTCTGGTCAATTCTCTGCCTCGGGGCTCCATATTTCTTATACTGGGCTGTGTTTGTTGGTAGAATCATTGGGGTTTCGTTGTTTGTTTGTGATGGGAAGTCGATCTTATATTGACATGCTCTGAGTCGTACGTGTATGCACGTGTCCACGTACTCTGGGTGATGGAAGGTTTCATGCAAACGCGTGTGTGTGTGTGATAGTTGATAGCTACCTCCATTATTTACTAGATGTAGCTATACTGAATACAGTCCTGTTATTTATTTGTTCAGTTTTTGGAAAATGAACAAATATAAGAGACAGCATTAAAAGTGATATGATGTAAACATTTTCACTTCTCATTTGCAGCGACATTCAGAGAAGTTTTATTGGATTTACCTGATGCTGAAGAAAATTTAAAAAAAATGATTATTGTCGCTTGACTTGTGGAGTGGTGGAGACATGCTGCCCATTATAAATATCAATGGTGTGAATTCCTTCCAAGTTCTTACCTGCAGCTTCTCTGTGCTCATTGTTTTCTGTTCAAAATTTCCAATAAATATTTAATGTAAATGTCTTGCTTTTCTAGTCATTGTTGACTACTCAAAGCGCTTTTACACTACAGGTTTTGCATTCACCCATTCACAAACTGGTGACAGTGACAACCTCGCAGGATGCCACCTACTCATTTAGGTTCATTAACCATTCACACACTCATACACTGATGGTGCAGCATCAGGAGGGATTTGGGGTTCAGTGGCTTGCTCAAGGACATTTGGACATGTTTACTGCAGGGTCTGAGATCAAATCAGGAACCTTTCAGTCACTGGACAACTGCTCTACCTTCTGAGTCACAGCCGCCCCAAAAATACTAAAAATAAGAACAAAATCCACATTTGACATTAATACATTTCAAATATGTGAATGTGTGACAAAACAATTTATAAGAGTGAACCAAAAACTTTCCGCAATATTCTTTCCCTTTCAGATTTTCACTCATAAAAAGTACATGATCTCGTCATCCCATTTTGAAACACACCTCAGCCAATTATGTGTAAAATATAGGACCAATACTGTGCACTGAAGCTACAGTAACTTGCTCTCAATTCAGCTATTGACAGTGTTTTTCAAAAGCATCTGAAAATCACCCCTGTAAAAAACGTAAAATAATCAATAAAACAATCAATAAAATTGTTTTTCTTTTCTGCAGTGACTTTTGTCCAATTTTGTTTGTAATTTCTTTTCAACTTTTTTCCATTTTCCTATTTGTGTGAAATTTCTGTTTCACTAAATAGAAAATAAAAAAGGAAAAATAACATAACTGTACGAGTGCAAATTTGGAGCAACCTTGTTCAACCAGTGCATGAAAAATTAAGCAGTCGTCGCATTGGGTTGACTCTGCGAGGCTGTGTTGCAATTACCTAGAGGGCCTCAGAGGGTCAGAACTGCAGGAATATTTCCTTATAGGACATGACTGATGTCAATGTGAGCGCCAACATTCAATATTATTGTAAATGTCATTGCTGAATGAGACCGAGCAGTGAACATACATTATAACTCCGGTCACAATATATGAACGTAACGTGTAATTTACACATGTAAAATTACCAATTGACTTTTCAAACCCATTTCATTATGGCAGATATTTGCTGTGGCTGCATATTCCTCTGCTCTGACACATCAGCTCATATCTTGAAGAACTGAACAATTTGAAAGATTTGCGGTTGTCTAGGGAAAAGGTCAATTTGTAGATGACTCTCATTACTTTCAGAGGCCTGTTTTCCTGTCTGTGTTATTTAGAGGAGTTGATGAATAGAATTGACAGATTGTATGACTGATATTACAGCAGTATGACGGCGTTTCTAGAGATTTAACACAAATCAAAATAAAATCTGCTTCCACAACAATCAGCTTTTATTATCCGGCAACACCGGTCATATCAAACCAACCAAATTTACATGCCTGAATAAATGTTCATGTTCATGTGCTGCGACCTCTCACAAGCAATAGATATGGAGCTCCATTAAACAAGAAACTCAATGAGGAAATGTTAATGCTGTAGTCTTTATTGAAATGAATGAAACCAATATGGAATGAATGCATGAACATTGCCTTGTTTAAACAGCCCAGTGTGACAGAGGGCCAGAATGATTAACTGAGAAAGGAAAATATGACCATGATAGTATAATTAGAAAATGCTTGGCAGAATAATTGTGTTCATTTTACTTTATTAAAGTTTTTGATCCTGAAAATGTTCTGTTTTTTTATTTTTGAGTGAAAGTTTTGGCCATTTAAATTTTATGTAGTTTTCCTTATATCCTCCACACCCCTACATGCTAGCTGACGCTGCCTGGCTGGGAGCTTCCAGTGAACTCATTTATTCGTTTATTGCTAAAAGGATTTTACAAATATGCCCCAAGTGGGACCGAACGCTGTATCCAATAACAGATTGATGTCTGACAGAGGTTTGACCATAGAACAACGGTGGTTTTCTTGGAAGTTTTGGCTCCTGGCAATCCAGGGAGCTCCATGTGGCTAACAGAGCAAGTAATAACTGTCTAACATCAGCTTGTCACATTATCAGGAAACTTCATAAAACTAGTCCAGGGCTGGATCTCCTATCGTCACACTGACCTCAATTCATCACCGAAGCTATTTGGTCTCAATCCTGAGTCCAGTATAGTTAGCATCAGTTAGTGCTAACTTCTTCAACAAGTGAAGCATCCGTTCATCAGAATAGGGCATATATCAGCTAGAGTTGATCCCGTTTCACCAAAATCTGCAAATAAAGTTGCTTTTATACAATAACCTGCCCCAGAAAAACTCAGCTGTGGCTGAGCCCTTCCGGCAGGAAATATTAAAGTTAGCTTTTCCATGCTGTCTTAGATTAATTTAGATGTTGTAGTATCAATAGTTAAATAGCCATTACCAGCTAATGTACGAAAGCTTCAGATTTTGTTTTGCCAGAAGAAAAAAATAGGTGCATGTTGGTAAATAGGGATATCGCGTGAATTTAGATTTGATTTAAAAAGGGTAAAAAGATCATTTTTATTTCAACTTTTTAACACTTCCGCAATAAAAGCATGACGTGCTCTAAATGCAACTGCACTAGTGTTTGCATACTGTTTAAATGTTTATCTAAAATGAATGGTATTCAACAAAAAGTGTTTATATACTCTATGTACTGTTTTGTCTGGGCCCTCACCTAGGACCAATTTGCCTTGGGTGATCCTACCAGGGGCAAACAGCCCCCCGACAACATGGATCCAAGGATCATTAGGGCACCCAAACCCCTCCACCACGACAAGGTGGCGGTTCCTGGAGGGGAGATGCAAATGTTAATAAGACTAAATATGAGTCAACATGTGGAAAGTTTTTCTGTTTTTGTTTTTTTTTATTTCAGCAAAATGTGCACATGGCATGTTTTGACCCTGATCCTGAAAGAATTGGAATTGAGAATCGTTTAGAACTGTAATTGAAAAGAAGAATCAGAGTTAGAATCGGAATCGCTAAAAGTCGAATAGATAGATAGATAGATAGATAGATAGATGGATAGATAGATAGATAACTTTATTAATCCCCGTAGAGAAATTTATTTGTCACAGCAGCAATATTGTTCTGATACAGGACAATTGGACATATAACACTATAAAGGTATAGAAGTATAAAATAAAATAGAAATAAAAGTACAAAAATATACACAGTATAGGCAGTTGTAATATTCTAACAGTATGTATAGTTTTTATGCAGAGAGTGCAGCGTTTAGTGCAGGTAGGAGGAGGTGAATGATTTTACCAGGTAAAGTGTCTAGTGTCTAGTAACAGAGGTGTTTAAAAGTCTGTTTGCACCTGGGAGGAAAAGCTGAAAAGCTGATAGTGAACGCTATCCAACTTTACACCTGAACAGAGTCTTTCGCCTGCCCAGTGTAGTTGATTTTTGTTGATTTCATAATTTTTTTCATCCACAAAAGTAGGCTAAAGAAAAATGTTTAAAAACCTAAAACCAAAAAGATATTTCATCTTCCCCTTCTGTGTCATACAACACATCATAGAGAACATGACAAACGATCTTTACATATTTACCTCTAGAATATAGTAAAAAAATAATTAAAGTATGAGGACATATGAAACAGTGCCTTCTTTTGATCCTACTAAACTTTAAATGTGGCACCAGAGAAAACCCTGTTAATGATTCCCAGCAGCTCTTACTGTGTTATTTTTAAAGAAGAGGGTTCTAGAACAAAAGGTTGTTTATGAGGAAAATGAAAAATCGAACAAGCATCTGAGGTTTCTGGATATTTTATGATTCCACATTGTTTCCTAAGAGCCAACAATGTAAGGTGGACTCAATGAAGAATTACAAACTCTACTTTACTTGAGTGCAGGAGGAAATCAGCCTCAAGTGTTCAGTCAAGAGACTAATAGAGCTGACTGCTACCTGATCACACACCAACACTGCTAGTACACCCCCGGACATACTTCTCTGTAGTTACAAAGCCCGAGTTTTTCTGACATCAACTCGCAAGTTTAACATTTCAGACAGGCCCATTAACAATAATTATATCTATTCAAGTTACTGAAACAGGAATAAAAGTGGAACTTTGATGATTCAACATCTCAATGTATATTTTCAAAGACACACCCATCCTCCTAAAAAAAAACCACATTTCCCGTGGTCAAGGATATGCACATGATCTTGCTATGTTGTCTGAGCAAAAGATGCTCATCTTTGCCAAGTGGCCACTCAGTGTTCAAATAAAAATGCCCCTGCAGCCAAAAAGCATTTCCCCCATAGACCCCTATTACAAAACACACACCTCAAACTGCAACAGTCTGTGCAGAAGTGAAGCCGAGACGTTTCCATTGCCGTCTGGTGGCTGGCTGCAGTATAACTCAGAAACCCCCGTGAGGTGAGGAAAAACTTATAAAACCTGAACAGGTTTGTGGGATATGGACATTTAGAGGAGAGGAGGGAAAGACAGAGGAGAGAGAAGCTTGGTGTATCACAGGATGTGCCTCCAGCAGCCTATAGCAGTTTAACTAGGGGCAAGATAAATCAGCTCTAACTATAAGCTTAACCAAAAAGGACAGTTTTAAGCCTACTCTTAGAGGAAGTGGAGTCATGATGGCCATGTTTATTTACTATAGGGCCAGATGTAAGATTGTGTGGATGGAGTGTTGGAAACAGCTGGATTCTGAGCCAACCGGCAGCCCAAACTAATCTCCAGTTCCTGGTTGAACCTTTTGGTCTGGCTGGATTAAGATTTGTAGCCTGAGGAGAGGCTCCAAATGCAACAACAGCTGTATTCTAGGGGTTAAACTAGTGGTTTCCAGAGAAGTAGTTCCCTAAGGGGGGTGCCAAATATCTCATTGGGTCCACCAGGCTTTGTCCACATTGAGGTTGAAAAATGTGCTTGTTAGATAAGGGGTGAGGGGGGCAGCTTTTCTCAGATACAACTAGGGGGGTTCCAAGACAAAAAATTTGGGAACCAATAGCCCTAACAATGTATGTGTTAATAAGTCTCTTAATACATGAATAAATAAATCATCTATCCATCTAGTCTTTGTTTAACTCTAACTTCATTTTGCAGAGTTGGACGTTAATAAAATGCTGTTTCAGTATGTTACTTTCTGCAGTGTTTGTTTTATTTGACGATCAATCTTGGTTAAAAGAAGAAGTTGACGTAACAATAACTTACAGTGAAGAATGTAAACATTCCTGAGTTTATTCTTGCGGTCACAGCGACAAATAGGATTGTATACCATCAGCAAGTGCTCAGCTGTATGCAGGTCAGATGGCCTTCCAGCAAGGGAAAGCCTGGGTTGACTAAGGTTACAACTGAGGTCCATCGTCTAAGCTGTTAGCGAGTAGGCACTGACATCTAAGGCTAAGGGGATGATTGAAGATGGATCAAATTATTGTTTCAACAATTATTATCCAGCATGTTATTTACTTCACATCATTTCTTCAAGTCTCACATAAACAAATTTAATTCTATAAATTTAGTCGAGTTTTCTAATTATCTATTCATGTATTTGCTGCTATTTTTAAATTAATATCTATTGTTCTTTTGTTTTCGTGAATAAAGGAACAGGGATGCATTGGAGACCAAAGTTCCCAAATGTGCCACTCTGATGGAAACTCTGTTGTGTCACCTGGATTTTTTTTGTGTAGGACAATCATAGTTAATCATAGCTTCTATTGCTCCATGATATCAACCACCATGTCCGAAGACTTTCATATTTTTGGGTTTTCCATGCGTATCAGTTCAGATATTGGCGGTCAGAGGTCAAAGGCTGAAGTGACTTTGACCTATTGTGCAAATTTTTAACCAAAAACTTAGGAAGTCACATGCTAATTAATTGCATCCGTGTAACATTTACAGTGGATAGGAAAGTGACGATGAATTACATATAATATGCAACAGACCCAAAAATCTTCACTGGGAGTTCAGAATTTGTAATGAAATATTTTATAGCCATTATTCAATACTATAACTCAGGAACAAAAGGAAGATTAGATAAGCATTGCACTCCACTGCAAGCTCTTTTGATTTTTTGATACTGAACATCACGTGATTGTTGTTGGACCATGTGACCAAGCTCTTTTTCACCCACATGGATGGCAACTGCACTGGTGTGTAGGGATGTAAAACCATCAGACAATGATTGTAGACTTCAATAGGAACATCTTGTTTTACAATTTGAAATACAGCAAACATGTATGGAGCCTCCCAACAGACATGTCTGAAAGGCCTGTTAAAAGCTTTTATATTATCTTCTATCCACAGATCTGATGCCCATCTTTCTTGCTTGCGCCAATCAAATGGCCTGAGCAGACTGTTAGTTAAAGAGCATTAACTTAGCCCTGCTGATTGGGAGCATCTGTCCAACACGCTGCAGCTCACCTTTGCAGCACATAAAGGTTGCATCAGCGCTGCCTGCCACAGCTGTGTGCCATCACAGGAAACAATAAAAACACTCCTTGATTGCTCTGACCTTTTCAGAGGATGTTATTTGCTCCTTATCAAATGGCCTCCTTGGTTAACTTAGCCCCGGAATACACCTGAGGCATGAGAGCCGTGTGTTTGTGTGTGTGTGTGTGTGTGTGTGTGTGTGTGTGGTTAACAGATGCCACCTTGAGCTCAGCCCCTCTATCATTGGGCTGTAATAGACCATAACAATAAAGCAACATTTTGAGGCAGCCCGGGGGGAAATCAACACAACTGTACAGCAACTTCAGCCACGCATGCATGGGGAAGCAAAGAAAACAGAGGCGACCTAATTTCAAGCTTCGCCTCCATGTCAGCATCTACTCTGCCGCCGTGTGATCAGAGCTGGGTGTGGCTCGATCACTCAATCCTCCAAACAAAGACAGTTCCTTCTGAACCCTGTGTTTATGTGTGTGCACATGAGCAGAGGTGCAGGAGGCGCATATGTTGCCGACTGTTGTGTTTCACTCTTCCGACTCCTCTGTGCTTTGCTCTGTTTCATGTATGTTTGTCACAGCTGCCCCCGCATTTTCCAATAGACAAAGCCCATCCCCTAGATTGAGATTTTTTACATTACATTAGATAGATGACAGTATGATCAAGGATGTGATTTAAATGGGTTCAAATTACAGTTGTTTATTTCAGTTGGAGTTTAAGGTAAGGGCTTTTTCCAATTACCTGTTTGATTCACTTTTAACATTGTTAACATTGTTTTTCTTATGTGGTGGGTGCTAAAGAGGATTAGTTCACTTGCCTGGACTATTTTTGTTGTACCTAATGTGTGTTTACATGGTATTAGCTGTTATTTGTGATGCTCACATTGGTCATTGTAATCACACCACTTGTGCTCAGCTGCTGTATGATGGGTAATTTAGCAAGTTCTGTTTTTAATTTGTGTATATATATATTTATTTATAGTTTTATTCACAAAAAATACATATGAAACACATTACAAAAAGCCACTAATAATAGATCAGCATCAAACACAATGAAAACACAGAAACACAACAGACAGCTTGATTATTGACCTGAAAGTCGGCATGAAACATACAAACGTTTGTGTGTGTGTGTGTGTGTGTGTGCAGGTCAGTTGACCTTCTGTCCATAGACTTTGACCTCTATATAAGACTCTTGCTAAAGAAGCATTTGAGCATTTCATTATGCTGCTGTTAATAAAATGCAGCTGAGATGATTGGCCGCTGGAGAATGATGGTGAGTTGATGCTGGATTTCCCACCAGAAGGACATTCAAAGACAAAAAACATAACCCCCCCCCACACTATTTATAACCTGCAGTCCTCATTTGTTATGTTGTGAGGGTTTACAACACCTTTAAACAGCCTCCAGAGACCCTCACTGTCTCCTGTGACATGATCTATGGGCCCAGTCTAGAGGCAGATTAAATTCTTGTTGTGAAAAGATGTGATGTCCATGCACACCATGATGAGTTTTCTTCTCTTGTTTCACACGTTTTTATGTTTACTTTAATAGTCACTCCATTTTTAAAACTATTTTGTTCTTAAAGTGGAGGAATTGCTGCTTTGGTAGAGAGATACATACAGATTATACACTTTTTTTTCTTTTTTGCAAGATGCTGAAAGTATTTTCACAAACACTGTTCCACCCGGTGACACCTTCATTACACCATCCTACATTCCCACATACAGTATATTATCCTGTCCATCCTGACCATTATCACCTAGACCAGGGAAAATGTCACTGTGACACTATATCTTGTCCTACCGTGTTTCCAAACTTTCCTGGGGACCTATTTTTTTGAAAATGGCAAACCATCAACACTCAATTTACATTAGGCGTATGAATCACAAAAAAAGAGAATTTGTGCATGAATAAATATTTCTCATCATTTTGCTGTTATTTCTTACATCATTTTCTTTTTTAACTGAAAAAGTAAACCAACAATTTCTGAGATATATGCTTGATAAAATCCCAACAATTCTGCACATGTTAAATAATTATAAACTTGAAAAAGTAAGTGCATTTAGGCATTGGAATTAACAGGCTTTTGTTTTTCATCTTAGTAAAACAAACAGAGCGTACTGTATGGTCACAACTAAACAATGTTCATGCATTTTGGCGATACTCCAAGCAATGAGGAAATGGGAACGACTGTTGTAATAAATCATCAACTCATACATTGTCGGTTTTGTGAATATTATAGAAATAAGTACATAGAAAAACATTAGCGAGAAATTGCACACAACACTGAAGTAACTGTGTTACAGTAAATATTTGCAACAATGAATATGTTTTTGTTATAAACAAATATGTAGTCAGGAAATAGGAAATATAATTATGCAGTTACAAATAATGGTTTACTGACGTGTTCATGAAAAAGCATGAAATTGAAAGAATGAAATGAAAATGAATCACATTTTTGACCTTGCTGACATGCCCATATTACATTTTTTTAATGTACAACAACACACATCAGTCAACATTGTGGCTGAGAAATTTTTCTTTCATTCTATAATTCACCAATGACAAAAAAAAAAACGAAAAAAAAAACATAACAGACATTCTGGGTCTCCATTTTTAGAAACCAACCAACCCTGTTGATTCGCATGGAGCTTAACAATACCGAAAAACTATACATTCTGATGCAACAAATTTTAAGTGACCTTGTAAAAGTAGCTCATCCTCCTCTTACTGGCAATCTGTATCTGGTTCAAACATGTATGGCTGAATTTCTGCAATGTTAGAACTTGCCACTGTGCAGCATACAGTACACTTGTTTTAAAGTCAGAAAATGTCAGCACAGTTAAGCTCCACCTCGCTCTGGCAGCAGGTGAGAGGCGGAGCAGTGAGCAAAGATTGGGCGGGGCCAAAGTAGCACATTTCCCACAACCAAACTGAGGCAAAGATTTAGGATTACAGTTATGCATTTAAGTTTTTGGAAAGTGACCCAAATTTTTTCTTTTATTTTTTTTGTTATTTTACCTCTTTATATCACAATAATGGATTTAAAACAAAAAAAAAAACAAACAAGATGTGATTGAAGTGTAAACTTTCAGCTCGAATTTGAGGGGTATCATTTAAGAATTACAGCCATTTTTACATAAAGTCCCTCATTTTCAGAGGCTGAAACATAATTCGACAATTCTATGCAGCAGTTTTATGGCCAGCAGTAGAGTATCCCTCGTTATCGAAATGAAGCAGATTAAAGTTGTGGAGTTGATTTCAAGCCTTAAACCTGCATAGCTGGTCAGTGGAATTACTTCTTCACAACATCCAGCCAAGTCAAAATCATTCTCGAGAAGGTAAATATATATCATTGTCAAAGTCTCCAATGAAGAGTCAAAAACAGAAAAAAATAGTCTTTCAGGGTTTAATCAATGGCTGGAACGGGATTTTAAGAAGAGAGCTTTCCACATTCTCACATTCCACTGTTTAACACTGTTTACTAATTTAAAACACTGGAGTTGCCCTATTCTTTTGAAAATGGTACCAGCAGTTGAATGTAAGTTCAAGTCATAATTCTGGCTCTAACATGAATGTAGTAGATTTCTATACAGTGATGATGTACTCTATAGCACAAGCCTTTTGGAAAGTTACTGTACTACAGCGCAGGGTCACACACTCATCCAACACTGATGCAAACACTCACATTTAGCCATCCAGGTATCCATTAAGCTGAGCGAGTCACGCTGCAGACACTCAGATTACTCCATATTCAAGGCCACGGTGCGCTCTGAACCTGTGGCTCTCAATGCCCTTTGAATTTGCCATTAAGCAGGGAATAGGGCTGCGGGGGAATGAGCTGCGAGCAATGTCCTGTCTGCTGATGGAAAACTGACCCTCAATCTCTCAATGGAACCGTCCAGAGGTTGCAAATTGTGGCCCAGCTTTGTTCAACTGCTGATATGATTTGACGTGATTCATAGGCCTATTATCAACCTCCTCCTCCAGATGTATGTGTGTGTGTGTGTGTGTGTCTGTGCTCTATCCACGCTGGATCCTATACAGTGTGTAATGGTCCAAGGGGCACAAATGGAAACATGTAGTGTATTATTGTTGTGCTGATGAAAGGATTCACAAGCACATAATGGGGGCTCTTCTGAGAGACTGAGCATTTTACTGTGTGAGACCAATGTTTGTAGGGGGAGAGGCTCCCATTTGCCTTCATATATCACTTTTCTCCACTTTGCTGGTAAAAAGAAGTGTTTGTTAGCACGATGTGTGTTTGCGTTGCCATTGGCTATAACCTCACTTAGATACCATTTCACAGTTTGGGTAGAAATCTAATTGAAATTTGGTGTTTCTCTCTGAGCACCTTTACATTGTGCTGATGTATGATGTCACGCTGACACCTAACATCAGGCTTTGTAATATCATTGGCCTGTTTCCTGCTGCTGTGTGTGATCACACCTGTGAACCGAGGAATCTCATTGGTTTTGTAAATTAGATCCTTATTTTGAAATTTGATGCCAGCAACACGTTTCAAAAAAGCTGGGATAAGGTCATTATTCTTTTGAATCACCTCACCTTTAAACAACACTCTGTAAGTGTTTGGGAATTAGGGTAACCAGTTGATGTAATTTTGTGGAATGTTTTCCATTCTTGGTTGATGTGCTGTAGGATTCCAGCTGCTCAGTTCAGGATCTTATTTGTTGCACTTTGCATTTCACAATGTTCTGAACTGCAGGCAGGTCACTTTAGCACCTAGACTCTTTGTGCACAGAGCTATGATGTTGCAGTACGTGCAGAAAGTTGTTTGGCATGATCCTGCTGTAACAAGACCTACCCTGAAATATACATTGTCTACTGGGCAACATATATTGCTTCAAAATCTGTGTATATTGCTCAGCATTAATGTTACCTAGATAAATGTGTAAGTTACCCATAATGCCATACAATCACTATGTGCTGATTTCAAGCCAGATAGTTCTTCTTCCTCTTTAGCCATGAAGATGTGCATGATTTCCAGAAATTTTGACTCTCAAGACCACAGGACAGTTTTACAATTATACTAACCAGTTTCCAATTGAATTGTGAGATGTTTTTTACCAGAGGATTTCTTATGTTGCCAAAATAAGGATATCATTTTTTTTTAAAATTAGTTTCTCACTTGCGATATTCGATATGTTATGCTATTTTTGATTAAATATGGGTTTTCAGTGTTTTACAAATCATCACATTCTGAGTTTGTGTCCATACTGGTGCAATTCACCCGTAGCACATGCTTTGTGGATTGCACACTATTTTTTTTTTTTTTTTGCTCTCTCACTCTAATTTCCATCGTTTTACCACTCAAAAGCATGGATTTCACCCAGTGTACGCTGATGTGGTATGAAGAGTCACATCAGGAGGTGGGTGGATCACACTACACTTTCTTTGATGTAATCAGAGTTTGTGTCTGATGTGAATCCAGAAGAAGATGAGATTAAAACCCTAGAAATGACAAGGGCAGTGTAGAGATCCCATTGGTTAGAGTATGAAACTAAAGTAAAAATCAGTAATCCTTTTTAGGACACTGACCTGTTGGTGGTGCTAAATTAGGTCAGGAAGTTAGCATGTGTCAGCAATCAATGAAATGTGCCTCACATGAGGACCCAGAAAACTAATTCTGCTAAACTTATATATCACAAGAAAAACTAATAAAACAAGTTTCTAACCTGTCCGGTTTAAATAATGTGCACAGGTTGTCCTTAGGAAGGGAATAGAAAAAACAAAAAAACCGGAACCAGGGCCTTTATTTACTTTAACTGCAGAGGCTATGATGCCTTTATTGCAAGAAATGCCTTATTTCTAAATCCCCCGTTGAATAGGTATATCTATATATTTGTTTCCATCTTCCCATTCAAATTCTGCTGTATTTTGCTTTAAATCTTACAAAATGCAGCTTGGCTGAGATATTACCACTTACACCTGCAGTTGCTGAATTACATTTTTTCCCCAAATGTTTGAATACAGAAGCAGTGGCTCAATGTTTCAAATCTCTAAACGCAAATTGAAAAAAGTTACCACTTTGTAAACACAGCAATTAAAACCATATTCTCTCTTCTTACAACTGATTGCTTCCACCAAAACAAAACACACAGCCATTACATGCATATGCCTTACAGAATATCAAATAAACACTGATGCGATAAATTCAAAACACTACCATCAAAATGTTCACATATGTTTTGGCTTCATGGGGAAATGTTACTTATTTAAAAAATAGAGAATAAGGCAGAGCATGCTGGGAGATCATGCTGATGACACAGTGACAGGACCGACTCCTGAGGACAAATGGACGGCATTACTAGCAACTTCGAAATGTGTTTCTCTATTTCTCTGTACGTGTGTGTTGCTAGGAGAAAGTATGTGAAGCCTTTATTTGACTTGGCTTATGGCGTAAAATTGGTCACTAAGCATGATTTTATTTAAATATATTTATTTATGATATTTTGAATGGTTAAGTTGAGGTCGTAAACCTTAAGATGACAAGAATGAGTGTCCCGTGTTTTAAATACCCCAGTAACATTTGCAGCTAACAGTAGCTCATCTGCAGCGAGCGCTGTGGTCGTTTGTGGAGAGTTGTTCCATGAAAAAAGACATTTAATGTGAGGCGTAACAACTGTAACTTAATTCTATTAACCGGCCAGTTAGATGAGTAGTTGCTATAGCAATAAGTGGCCTTTTTGGAATCACTGTTTTATATTAGCCTCTGCCTGCACCTGAATCTTGTCAACATGTTTTTTTGTATAAAAAACAGTTAGTGATATTTTTAACAGTTATGAAAATTGTGGTGTGTGAATTGTATAATTTCTGTTTACACTGTGATAGTGGTAGTACAACCTAGCAGCTGATCTCAGAGTTTCTTCTTTGGATAAGGCACAACAAAATGTCACATTGGCATACCACTGATTTTTACTTTTTATCACTGTTACTGTGTTACGAAAGGGGATTGAGCCCAGGTGAAAAAACATATTTGTGTCAAGGGGATGTGAAAATTTGTAACTTCAATCTCAGAATTCAGCAAAATTAATGTTTCTCAAAATTGCGGGGAAAAGAAAGTCTGAGAAAAAGTCAGAATTTTGAGTCTTCTGCACTATGTCTGGACTATGTTCCTATCTTGTGTCTTTATATTTTGTATAGTTGAGTACTGGCTGATAGCTGAATTGGTACCAGTACTAGCACAAAACTAAAACAGGGACAATCTCATTTGATTTTCACCAAAACATGGTGTAAACGTATAGCCGGAAGTGTTGATGCCAAAGCACATATACTGTGTGTGAGAATTGTTGGTGTGTGAGCAGTCTCTTGAAATCAATTGGGTTTAGCAACACTGTGGCCTGGAAACCTCCGATCAAACAATTCCAGGAAGAAAAAGGCAGTAATGTCATTAATGGATTCTGGGCCTGTGTTCCTCACAGGCACTTTTATCAGTATGAAGGACAGAAAATTAAGCAGGAAGAACACAGTGTGTATCACATTGTGTCTGTGTGTGTACGTGTTAGAGAAAGCAAACACTTCCATTAACAGTGCTTATTTCTTATTCACTCTCCCCACAAACCAGATTGCAGTTCAAAGTGTTCTTATCTCAGTCAGAGCCTACATACTTCACTCTGTTTTCCTGCTGCAAATTGTGTCAGAGTGCTTGTGTGTGTGTGTGCATTTTGAGTGAGCGTGTGCAATTACAGGGCTTTTCAAGTAATCGTATTGATTTTGTGCATTGAGTCCTGAAGCTGAGCTAAAAACATTAAAGAGACTGGAGGGATGGAAGTGGCATGAGAGATACTGTATGTGGTGATGAGAAATTATCTGTGGTCTGTGAGCCGTGTTTGCCTTCCTGAGCTTCAATAAAATACCAACCCACATTTTTTTTTCTTGGCAGACGTGACAGATTATTTGTTCAAATCTGATGGTTCACTGGGAGAAGTCAGGCTCCCATTTTGTAAGGACCATTTAAAGGTTCAACCTTTTGCGATTTAAGGCCTAGCTCTTATTGTTTCCAAATACATGGAAACTTGTACAGGTAGTTTTGAATTTACCCGTATTCGTTTGTCTTTGACATCACATTTTCCTTTCAAAAACTACTTTTTGCCACTGCATCCAAGGGAACATTAGCTAGCTGTGGCAGATGATAGCTAATGTTTTACAATGATATTGAAGTTATGCTTTTAAATTTTGTATTCTTCTTTGATGAAGTCTAGAGCAGTCTGGACCACATTAAAATACAAAAAATAATACACTGAGATTGTATACCATTACGAAGGCTGAACAATCCAAATATGTTACTCAACCCGCAAAAATGCTGCCAGCACAAATGTATAATATTTAAATTTCTTAACCCACAAAATATACTTGTGTTGATATATGCACTATTTCCAAAGTTATTTACAAAAAACACAATTTCCTTAATTGCAGCATTCTAGATATGATTATATGTTATCACAATTATTCAGCAAAAACACATTGTCGTGTGTAATTTGCTCACTAGTGACATTCATAGGCCAATTCAAAACCATTTTCCCTGTCCTGATCACCTTCAAAATTTAATCGGATCAAAATTTAGTCAAGACCCACCTCTGGTAAAACATGCATTCACATCTGTTTTTTGAATTTTTGAAAAATCTTTCTGACAAATATATATTCCAACAAATAAACACAGTAAATCATAACCCTCCATACCTGAAGAATAATCTCAGTTTTTGCCTGTACCACTTCATTTGCAACTCACCAATTATTGAAATTCCTGGTCTTGATTCCTGGTTTTAGTGCCATGTTGTGTTGAGGTTACAGATTGCAACCAAGAGCCGCTCTTGTCCTAACGAACCTACAGTGGCCTATAGAGAGCATAAACATATGAACTGTCTGGGGCTTGCGTTGTCCATTCTGGGCAACAGTGGGAACATGGTGCACCCCATGAGGAGGGTGCATTCCCTCTGTAAATATAAAAGACTCTTCTTAAGGCAACAAAAAACAAAATGATTCATAGTTGTCAAATGAAAACATAATAATAAGTTCAAATTCTGCCTCTAAATCCTCAACATTGGGCCTTTAATACACTGAAGGGTGCATCCCTCATTTAAAATCACAGTGAATTAAGGTGTCTTCTATGGTAGATAGATAGACAGATTTCCTATTAATCTATTAAGTATGGTAAAAGATGTGACCCCTTGCAAATACCTTCATTTTTAAAGGACATAATTAACCAATTAAATAATTTCCACGATAGGCTACGTGACTTTAATTACCATATTAATATGGTATGGGATTAGGGCAGGGGGTTGGTCATCGTTAATTAATCTATAATTTTCCCCCAATGTGTTACAGTTACTAGAGATTCCCTAACCATCAACAAGGACCAAAAAAAAATTAATTACATTGGATCAAATTCAATACAAAATACATCCAGGATCAGAAGGCTGCAAATACATATTCAGGACTGGTGATCAGAACATTTATTTTAGGACCAATTGGGAGATTACATTTATCAACTCAAAACCTGGCTGTTATGATAAAAACAATTAATTTTGTATGTAGTGGCTTTTCTTTGTGTCCTGTGTCATCTAGTTTCCTCTACAAACACATTATAGTCAAAGTACCTCTGTTTGGATATCACTGAGGTACTTCACATTAAGTAGTGTAAGTAATGACTAAACATACAATAAAGCCCCATTTCCACCAAGCACTACAGTTCAGTACAGTCTGCATTTTTTTTGCATTTCCATTGTCAAAAGCTGTAAATGGTACCCTTTAAAAGCAAACTGTATCGTGCCAGTTTTGTCACCGTTTGTTTGAGGTATCAACCAGAGCCAAACCGTATCATAAAGATGCATGTTGTATCAGCCTGCAACACACGTACCCGACTGTTTCAACATGATTCAGCATAAAACCAAAATTGTATAGAGCAGTGCTGTCAACTTCTGTGCTGGATCTAAACTCCATGCCAGCTCAGCTGTCTTGTGTGCTGAAATATTCCTTAATTGCATCTTTTGGAAATGCAGCATCGCTGGGAGCAGATTGGAAACCTGTGAAGTTCTGTGCATTCTTCTGCATGTTGGCATGTAAAGAAAATTGTGTTTCGTTCCATCAGCGACTGTTCATGTTTGACTTTAATCAGCGGCAGTAAGGTGGTTGATAGTATCACAGTTTCAGGTGAACGGAAGACAAATTAGACCTTGCCCTTCACATCGCCTCGGATAGCCAGCTGCTCGCTGAGCACAATCGATACACAGCTGCATTCTCAATAGCTTCTCTCTTCTCTTTATCTTTTCCCACAAGTTGATGGAATCTTTTCCTGGTGTCTATTCATTCATTCAAAACTCTATTCCAGCTGTCCCAGGAGGGTCAAGAAGAATGTGGAATTTCCTTCTGCTCATCTGATTAGTTACACCAGAAAAAAGTCCAGTATTTAAATTTTACTCAAGAAAAGCACAAAGAGTCAGCATCAAAATAAACTTTAAGTAGTTAAGTTCTCATTTTGCAGAAAAGCATATTTCTGAATAATGTAACTGTGTATTATTATAGCTGATTATGTCTGATTATTGGTGTATTCAAAAATAGAGCTGGCGACAGCCAGGGCCGATGGTATTATGTTTTTGGGTTGTCTCTCCGCCTGGTGTACATACTAACAGGTGGACAGACCCCATTCTTGTGAATGCAAAATCTCAAGAACACTTTGAGGGACTTTCTTCAAGCTTCAAGCACAAATGTCCACTCTGATTCAAGGATGAACTGATTAGACTTGAAGTCAGAGGTCACAGGTCTTGTCCTAGGCTTCATATGGGCCACACTTGTGAAGAAGGTGAAACAAACACAGATCAAAGCCACTGACAGTCAGCTTTGATTAGTAGACCTTGACCTCATCCCCTCCTGGAACCGCCACCTTACCGTGGTGGAGGGGTTTGGGTGCCCTAATGATCCTAGGAGCTATGTTGTCGGGGGCTGTTTGCCCCTGGTAGGGTCACCCAAGGCAAATTGGTCTTAGGTGAGGGGCCAGACAAAGCGCGGTTCGAAGACTTCTATGATGGTGAATAATAACAAGGACTTGTATACCCTGCCTGGAGGGATACCGGGACCCCGCCCTGGAGCCAGGCCTGGGGAAGGGGTCCGTAGGTGAGCGCCTGGTGGCCGGGCCTTTTTCCATGGGGTCCGGTTGGGCTCAGCCCGAAAAGGAAACATGGGTCCGTCCTCATGTGGGCCCACCACCCACAGGAGGAACCATAGAGGTCCGGTGCTATGTGGATCGGGTGGCAGTCAAAGGCAGGGGCCTTGGCGGTCCGAGCCCCGGTTGCTGAAGCTGGCTATCGGAACATGGAATGTTACCTCTCTGATGGTGAAGGAACCTGAGCTTGTGCGTGAGGTTGAGAGATACCGGCTAGATATAGTCGGCCTAACCTCAACGCACAGTTCAGGTTCTGGAACCAGTCTTCTTGAGAGGGGTTGGACTCTGTTCTATGCTGGAGTTGTCCCAGGTGAGAGGCGGAGAGCAGGCGTGGGCTTATTAATAGCTCCCCGGCTCTCAGCCAATGTGTTGGAGTTTACCCCCGTGGACGAAAGGGTTGCTTCCCTGCGCCTTCGGGTTGGGGAACGGGACCTGACTGTGGTTTGTGCCTATGCGCCAAATAGCAGTTCAGAGTACCCACCCTTTTTGGAGTCCTTGGAAAAGGTACTGGAGAGTGCCCCTACTGGGGACTCCATCGTCCTACTGGGAGACTTCAACGCTCATGTGGGCAATGACAGCGAGACCTGGAGGGGTGTGATTGGGAGGAACGGACTGCCCGATCTGAACCCGAGTGGTGTTCAGTTATTGGATTTCTGTGCTAGTCACAGTTTGTCCATAACTAACACCATGTTCAGCCATAAGAGTGTCCATAAGTGCACTTGGCACCAGGACACCCTAGGTCGACAGTCAATGATTGACTTTGTAGTCGTATCATCTGATCTGCGACCGTATGTGCTGGACACTCGGGTAAAGAGAGGAGCAGAGCTGTCAACTGATCACCACCTGGTGGTGAGTTGGATCAGGTGGCGGGGGAGGAAGCTGGACAGTCCAGGCAGGCCCAAGCGAATAGTGAGTGTCTGCTGGGAACGTCTGGCTGAGGACACTGTGAAAAAGGTCTTCAACTCCCACCTCTGGGGGAGCTTCAACCACATCCCGGAGGTAGTGGGGAGCATGGAGTCTGAGTGGGCCATGTTCCACGCTGCCATTGTCGAGGCGGCTGCTCGAAGCTGTGGTAGCAAGGTCGCTGGTGCTAGTCGTGGCGGTAATCCCAGGACCCGCTGGTGGACACCAGAGGTGAAAGGGGCCGTCAAGCTGAAGAAGGAGACTTACAGGTCATGGTTGGCCTGTGGGACTCCCGAGGCAGCAGACAGCTACCGACAGGCCAAACGATCTGCAGCTCGGGTGGTCACTGAGACAAAAAC
>KV751401.1:129577-155202 GCA_001698575.1 Mola mola
TACAGCACATATGCTGCAAATTAGCAATGCCAAAGTACACAGCTATACCAAAGGAGCGGTTGTTACTATCCAATTCAAACCTTTTTTTACACCACAAAAAACATTTAAGTTTCCCTTAAGTTGGGGAAATACTACAAAACTTTAAATAGAGATTTTATGGATGCACCAGTCATCACTCAGTAGTTGCCATAGCAAGTTGGTACAAAAATCTGTAAAGGTATGGGGCGATACAGACTCAAACCGGCACATATGTGAAGAGGAACGGACTGCAACTGACGTGAGTCGGAGCGTATCAAACATGTTGGATTTTTCCAAACTTTCTCAGTTGGTAACCAACTTAACCAAGGAACACCCTCATTATATACCTACCTGTGTATCACCAAAACACAGAGAAGTCTGTACTCCCCAAATCTACCCCTTCATGACTTCCCCCAATCCATTTGGTCCATTTCTTTTTGGTTCCATGACACAGATGGTGGCACATACAAGAAATGCAGCTACCTGGATTGCAACCAAGTATGTTTGTTTGTGTTTCTTCTTTTTCTTAAAGATGTTTGACTCTTTATTATCCAAGATGCAACAAAACCGCACAACAGACTTTTAAATAAGTTGTAACCTGACAACACTTGGACTTACATCTGAAATAATACAGTAAGTGGATTAGCTAAAGTGTGTAAATCAGTAAGACCAGAATCTGCATTCAATTTGTCACCAGTCTTAGCAAAGAGGATAGATAAGTGTCACAAACAGCATGAGGAAAAGGCTTAGACTGATATAGGTTATTTTCCATTGACTGTATATATCTATGAAGCCAACACAACTGGATGGCCCCCTGGTGGCTGGCTGCAGTGTAGCTCATGAACCCTGTAAGACCCTAAAATGGTTTCTGAATACCTCGAAGTAAAAAATAGATATAGTGATGAATCAAATAGATTCATAATTAAATTTATTTCTAGTCCGGAACAATTGTGATCACTGTATGTAAGATATCATCATGGTACTTATAAAACAATTATCATACTTGTTGAGAAAAAGCAGTCTCAATTTGGTTAGATCACATAAATGAGATCACCTACATTCAAGTACAATCAAACATTAAAGACAAGTTTTAATTTTCTTGAACAAAATACCTGCACTTATGTTTGATTCATTTAACAATCAATATTACTCTTAAAACTCAAAGTGTTCCTCAAATATATTTCTTGCAAACATGGTTTCTGTCATTTTAGCAAATTTTTTTTAGCTTTAAATGTCAAGGCTGTGTATTTTTAATAAAATGACATTACTTTAAAGAACTCTGTTTTCACTCAGTAAATCACAAAAAGCCAAATTATATTGATGATTCAATTTGTAACCCTTGAGTCTCTCCTGTTCTATCTCTCTCTCTCTCTCACATACACACACACTGGCAGCTCATGTTAAGAAACTTAGCACCTAGTCACACTAACCCAAAACCCTGTAATAGATAACATTTCCTATTTGTACTATATAATCATGCCTGTTATCTCTTACACACAGACTCCGGTAGGTAAGCTGATTCATTTCATTTCTCAAAATAACACATTAAACAATGCAATTGCTAGCTTGCCTGCTCCTTCAAAGGAATCGTTTGCACCCTTATTTCGAAGAAAAACCGACATGGGCAGCGGGTGTGCCATGAGCAGTGAATCATAAATGACCATCAATGTGGTTTTTGTCTTCCAAAACATGTCTTCTTAGTAAGTTCTACTGTTGATAGTATTGTGTAAACCCTTGCTCTTCTGCCTGATGCCTGATGACTCTGGTTCCAAAAGATGTCAATCTTACAGATGGTGGCGCTTGTATTCAGGATATTTTGGCTTCATTTTTGCACAGTGGACATAGCAGCCATCTTCATTTATGTCAATGGTCTTTTAAGGTTCTTGAAGTCTTAAACTCACATGGCAACTGAACTGACTCAATCTGATCCATGGAGGTCCCATTATGTGACGCACAGTACTCAAAGGATCTGGCACCAACACTCTGCTGGATACTACACGACCACAGGTACACACCCGAGAGGTCTTGACTGTGTTGACAGGTGAAAACCAAGGCCATTTTCGAAACCACTTAATATAGTAGCAATACATACTGATTTTCCCAAAATGTAGCATGCAGTATCGCTATGTGTGAACGAAAGCAAAATCTGCAGTATGACAAAAATGTTGTACCATCCTGGAGTGTATAAGTGACTGGACATACGTGGAAATTTTCCAAAGGATCATCATTGTGGGCAGTACACAGAAGGTGAATAAGAATGATATATTGTGATTGGTTCATTGTAGCTGACATGTTACAGAATAGAAGTACCAGACTCAAACACTTTTGAGAAACTAATGTCCAGAAGGCATAAGTTCTGTGGCAGGAACATGAAGATTCATTTTTTTTTTTTTTTTTAATATTACAATTTTTATCAGCATCAATGACTAGTTGAAAGCCTCAGAACAGCTACTAAATAGACCTTAAGGTAGGATTATTTTCATCAAACCTTTTCAACAGATGACGGATGTTCTCTGAGAAGACCAAACACACCTATGCCCTACAGTTGAAACAATTGTTGTTATTTCATTTGAGGTTTCCTTCTTTGCTTTCTTCTGTGTTGAGTTGAAGTTGGAGAAACTTGGTTAACTAATCCACAATTAAGTCCCCAAGAACCAGACCCAGTTAGAGAACACCAATGCTGGTGCCTATATACTGACTTTTTATTTTTCAGAATTTCAAGTTCACACTCTCCACTTCATGATTGTAAATGACAACCTGCTGTGATTGGAAGAGAAAGGGTCATTAGGTAACTTTATTAGACTGCATGTATTCACACATTACATATCTACACAATTTCAAATAGTCTTAACTTAGTTTGATCTTTTGATTTGTTTCATATGATTCTCATCTCTCCTAAAAGGTCCCAGAGCATCAAATAAAAATGAAAGAGATTTGTGTGCTGTTTGAATTTATTATCTGAGAAGTAAATGTCTAGCTTCCATGTCAGGCTCATTAAACTCTACAGCTTCAGTGTGTCTGCAGTAAGTGAACATAAGCACTTCGACACTCAGAGTCCAGAAAATTAAAAAAAGTTTCTAAGCTGGAAGTTTTGTGGAGATTGGAGCTGATTGGATGTTTTCTGATGTCTCCTTATTCTCTGCCAGGCTATTTTCCAGCGGAGACATCACAGGTCCATATCCAATTCTCTTTCTTCTACCAACTTTAGATATCTCAATATCACAACATAAGAGGCTGCAGAGAAACTGGGTTACCAGGAAGAGTGAGGCAGGCTCAGAAGTGCTTTTTGTTACTTCACTTTTAAGTATGAAAAAAAAAGCAGTGGCGTCAGGATGGAAGCATTGGTTCATACCCCTCTGAGACTTCTCCCTAGATATGTTCTCAATCCGCATCTATAGGCACATACCACCATTAAAAAAGCTTCTTACTAAAACAAAGTTGCAGAATTTTCTTAAACTGAAGAATCTGGAGACTGGGAGGGAAAAAGTAGTGCTCATGCATTCACCCTATCAAATCAACAGCAGAGTCAATCATGATGCTTCACCTCATTTTTATATAAAAAGGCTAAACAAAAACTAAACTGATCATAAAAATTAGCACTTAAACAGCATGATAAGAACTGCCAATGACAGAAATAATCTTTGGGGAAAACACATTTTTTGTGTACTTTTGAGTTTTTATTTTCAATCTATCAATCAATCAAGTTTAATTTGTATAGCCCAAAATCACAAATAACAATTTGCCTCTGAGGGCTTTACAATCTGTATATAGCAACACCCTCTACCCTTAGACCCTTGAAACAGGTGAGAAAAAACTCCAAAACCCCAGACAGGGAAAAGAGAAGAAACCTCAGGAAGAACCCCAGAAGAGGGATCCCTCTCCCTGCGACAGTTAGACGTGTAATAGATGTCAGTAGTACAGAGAACAATAATATGACAGTCATCAAATAACAAATGGATTAATGAGATCTGCAGATGTATATTGAAATATTAGAGTTATCAGAATCTATGGATGTCAAAACATGAGAACTGAGTCCAGGAGCATGTTATTAAAGAGCAGAGTCCAGGAACCAGAAAATGATCCAGGTCAGGATTCCATGCCACTCTGTCTTTTGCTGGGAAGGATAGGTGAAGTTGATCACGATTCCAGACACAAGGTCACATCTCCACCGTATAGCAGGTCGCTAGCAGAATTGTCACGCCCACGTCACCAGGTAGCTGAGAGATGATAAGAAAGAGGGTTTTTTTCTCCAGAGTGAAGTTAGTAACACAAATACTGGGACATGACGGAGTAGAGAGTTGAAGAAGTAGGGACAGAACAAGGTAGAGATATAGAGTGTATCATGGGAAATCCCACAGCAGTCTAGACCTATAGCAGTATAACTATGGGCCAGCCTGTGCCAGCCCGAATTATAAGCTTTAGCAAAAAGGAAGGTTTTAAGCCTACCCTTTACGTAGAGAGGGTGTCTGCCCCACACACTTTAACTGGTAGCTGGTTTCAGAGAATAGTGGCCTGATAGATGAAGGCTTTGGCCATGTCCTATCTGCTAACATGGAGTTGGAGGGGTGAGGCCAGCCACTAGAGGGCAACTTAAGCCTATAGTAGCATAACTAAGGGCTAGATAGGCCAGCCCTAACTATAAGCTTTATCAGAAAGGAAAGTTTTAAGCCTACTCTTAAAATCAGAGAGTGTGTCTGACTCCCATACCAAGACTGGAAGATAGTTCCACAGGAGAGCAGCTTGATAGCTGAAAGCTCTGCCTCTTATTCTTTTTGAGATTCTTGGAATCAATAACCCTGCATCCTGGGAGCGTAAGGTTCTGGATGGGTGATAGGGTGCTCTGAGCTCTTTAAGATAAGATGGTGCCTGACCATGAATAGCTTTGTAGGTGAGGACAAGGATTTTAAATTCTATTCATGATTTAACAGGGAGCCAGTGCAGAGAGGCCATAATTGTGCTGCTGCATTCTGTATTAGTTAAAGAGACTTTAATATCTTTAATATGCTCTTTAGGGCAGCCTAAAAAAGAGATTTATAGCAATCCAGCCTGAAGGTAACAAATGTTTCAAAAAGTTTTTCTGCATCTTTTTATGCCCTTAAGACATGCCCAGAATTTAGCAAACTTTCATCTGGCATCTGTGTGCCATCTACATAGTAATGAAAATGTATGGAGTGCTTTCTAATAATATTACCTAAAGGAAGCAAGTATAAAGTAAATAGTATTGGTCCAAGCACAGAACCTTGTGGGACTCCTTGAATAACTATCATAAACATGAACAAATTGATATCTATCACATAAGTAGGACTTAAAACAGCTTAAAGCAGATTCTGTAATGCCAATTAGGTATTCCAGTCTCTGTGGTAGGATGTGATGATCAATAGTGGCAAAAGCTACACTAAGATCTAATAAGACTAGTACAGAAATAAGCCCCTCATCAGATGCAGCGAGGAGGTCATTTGTAACTTTCACTAAATCTTCAAATAGACAATTATCCGGAAGAAGTCATATCATAGTTGTTTAGCTACTTTTTTCTCTAGAATCTTTGAAAGAAAGGGGAGTTTGGATATTGGTCTATAGTTGGCTAGAACTTCTGGGTCCTGGGTAGGTTTTTTTTAGGAGTAGTTTAATTACAGCTACTTTAAAATACTGGGGCACATAACCTGTTACAAGACATAGATTGATTATATTCAGTAGCAGAGTGCTAACTAAGGGTAAAATGTCTTTGAGCAGCCTAGTTGATATGGGGTCTAATAGACAAGTTGATGATTTAGATGAAAATAATGTTGAAATTAGCTCATGAAGATCAATTGGATAGAAGCTGTCCAAACACATATCAGGACCTTGAATCTGTTAGGTGCAAGATATTTTCTCTGAGTATAATCTTATTATTAAAGAAGTTCATAAAATCATTACTGTCAAGGGCTATGGGTGTCACGAGTTTGGAAGATCCTGTCCTGGGCCCCTCCCCTTGTGTTTTTCTCTCTCCTTCTTAGGAGCAGTTCGTTGAGCGGCAGAATCATTAGGTGATACACCGGATGATCACTCATCAGTCCCTACATTTAAACCCTGTCCCTTCAGTCATTCATTGTCAGATCATCCAGTCATTCATGTGGTAATCATTGTTCTAGCCCGCTTTCTGAGAATTACTCTCTGTGTCACTTTCGCGATTCAGTGTCTTTTTACCAGTTGCTTTGACTCACCTCAATCTCCTCTGCTTCTAGGAAAACTTGCTCACCTGCACTGCAAGCTGCCAATCGCTCTGCACCTGCTCCCTTGGAGAAACCTCAACTCCGCACCTTTTCACAATAAAACCCTCTGCACCAAAGTCTGTGTCCTGCGTTTTGGTCCTTCTGCTTGCTAAAACTACGACAATAGGAATCCATGGTTCAGTAATGTCTCTGTTAAATAATGGCTCTCAGTCAGCCTGGCTAAAGTGTTGAAAAGAATCCTGAGTTTATTCTTTCTTCTATTAACACTGAATAGTAATATTTTCTTGCATGGCGA
This sequence comes from Mola mola, assembly GCA_001698575.1. Taxonomy (NCBI): domain Eukaryota; kingdom Metazoa; phylum Chordata; class Actinopteri; order Tetraodontiformes; family Molidae; genus Mola; species Mola mola. Next base: position 136,100 of record KV751401.1, read on the forward strand.
AGGGCCTTCCTATATACTTTAAGGTTATCCTCCCAGGCCAGGTGTAACTCTTCAAGTTAAGTGAAACGCCATTTCCTTTTAAGTTTGAGTTTTCTGTTTTAACTTGCGAATACTGAGATTATACCTTGGAGCGGGTCTTTTGAGTTTTTTTCTTTGACTTGGGCATCAGAATTGAGTTCAGCATGTAGAGTGAAATCAGCAAGGTGATCTAGCTGGGATAAGTGAATAACTGAATTTATTGTAGAGGGAATGATTTCTTTAAATCCTTCAACAGTGTCCTCAAATATGCACCTGCTATTATGACTTCTGACTCTTGGTGTATAGTTGATGAGCAGAAATTCAAATGTTAGAAGATAATGATCTGATAAAAGTAGATTTTGCGCGGAGACTTTTAAGTGCTCAATTTCAATGCCATATGTCAGAACAAGATCAAGGGTGTGATTAAAAGTGTGAGTTAATTCTTGTACACACTGACAGAAGCCAAATTAATCTAACAGTGACAATAATAATTATGCTAAAACTAGAATTTGGTTAGCTGGAAATTAATATGTTTTTATTAGTTGTCTAGCTGGGTGACAGAAGGCTGTTTGGTAATCCAGGTGTCTTTCAACTTCAGACACTCTCTTTGAGATAACCCCACCAGGGGTGATCAGGCCCCAGTTTGTGTCTACGGATGCATTCACTAGTGGCCCAGTTATTTCATGCCATGCCAAAACATGATTGCCCCCCCTCCCCACTCCCCTGCTGGCCTGCATCCACACTGCTCCAAGCGCATCCGTGCCTGAGCACAATTATTGCTTGTAATTACGTTGACACGCTGGGAAAACATGACTGCAACCTCACTGTCTTTGTGGCTTATTTGGAGTTTTTCTTTTCAGATATGGCACGCTCACATTTGCGGATTTATGGATTTTGCAAAGCGCAGATTGATTTTTTCGCAGACAGCATGAGTTGAAGGAAGCATTCAGTTATATTGTCGTGCCTGGGTTGTGTACGCACTGTTATACTCATGCGTGAGCAACCATACCGTGCCAACCGTGCATGGGCCAAGGAAGCATGCAGCGTTTAAGCACAGTAAGGAGCACTCACACTAGTCAAACAATCCAAGCTTTGTGATGGCCTGGTGTGAGTGCACCCTAAATAGCTTGTGTGGTCCACAGATTGCCCCGTTTGATGCGTTCTCCACGGCATCAGTGCTTTTCCTGATGGCTCTCTCGCTGTGCACTCCTTTAGTTCTAAAGAGTCTGTCAAGCAACTGGCCTGCAAATCATCCACAGCTGACCTTGATGGGGTTGCATTTCCCTGTCAGCTTCTCTTTCTTGGCCTTCTTTCGCTTGAACGCGTCCTCCATTCCCTCTTCCCATGGGATAGTCATCTCCAGCAGGACAACTTGCTTTGTTGCTACCAAGATCACAACCACGACTGGCCTGAGCATCATCACTGCAACACTTTCTGGGAATTTCATCTGTTTCCTAAGGTCAACCTTCAAATATTTTTATACAAAAATGTATTCAAGAATTCTCATAAATAAAATAATGGCACAAGTAAATGGAAAAAATGAAATTGTTACATTTGCAATCATATTCATCCACTACTGGCTAATATCTGCAGCTAGCTTAGCTAGTATTATGTTGAAAGAACTGGCACAAAAAAAACAACTATGTCATTAGTCCATGAGCTGCTGTAAACCTGAATTCAATCCTGGGGATGAGTGGCATCATAACATTTATAAATCTTATTTCCTAAACTCCAATATATCAAATTCAACTAAGCGTCATTATTATGACAGTGAAATATGAAGGTTGTTTGTCAGTTATTTGTGGACCTGTTAGCAATTTTAGAGTGTCATTTTAATTCTTCAAACTATCTGGATTTTGAAATAAAATTCACTTTAGCAGCCTGAGACCATGTGAGACTGACGCGGCGTTGCCTCATTTTAAACGAACAATATTTGTGAGTGTGCTCACTTAGACACTCAGTTTTCTCACCCCAAAACGCTCATAAATAAGAACTAATTGCTTGAAGGGGAAACATCAATAGGTTGCCTTTGATTTCATTTCCAACCCCTCTAATGCGATTTGAGTGCTTCCCGAGGTGCCATATGCCCAATGCAAATGGAACAATAAAAATGCAGCAGGCAGAAAAATGGGGAAGCTATAACAAGTCTTTTATTGCAATGATATTCCTCCCAGACGGCGTCAAATATGTATCCGGGTGGTCATTTAATTTACAAAGGTGACTTCCTCATGAGTAGAGTTTCATCATCCGTTAACCTCCATCATATTTAACCTGACATCTCTCCACACTCAGCTCTTTGTCTGCAGATCTCATGCTTGTTTTGCAGTTGCAGCACTGAGACATGGCTCTGATACACACAATCACTCTGCGGTTACACATCTGCGTGTTTGCACATTTGTGTGAGCAATTGAGTGGTTTGTCATTCTGATCCTATTCATCTGAGGACGCTTTTAATCCTCTGTTACAATAATCATATTTATAAACACACTGTGGCTGTTATCTGACGTTTTGTATTGCTGCGTTAATGTGCAAAGAGAAAACCTGAAGATGTGCTGATAAAGATCCTTTCAGTTGCTCAGCAGTGGGAATGGGTGCTTTCTTTGTTCAGTGTGTTTGCATCAGCAGCATGAAAAGGCTGATTGTGAGAATGGCGGTTAATAAATAAGCAGTAATGCAGCCGCGTGGTGTGATGTCAGAGCGAGAGTGAGATTGGAGGACAAAGAGAGACAGTGGGAAAAAATATGAGACAAGCTGTGTTATATTAGCCTCCTGCTCCTCCGCTGGGTCACCTGTGATAAATCTCCTCAAAACAACTTCATCTATATCCTCTCTGTTGCTGCAGACACCACACACCTGGAAGACTGCCCTCCATAAGCTTTCCTCTACAGTGTAAACATAGAACTGCTTCCATTATTGCATTTTTACTACGTGGTTTTAGGGCCACATTGAAGGAATTCACTTTTTTGGGGCGGTTGGATTTTGAGAATTAAGTCATAAATCCGTGAGAAAAAAAGTTGTAAGCGTACAAGAAAAAAAGCCATAGCTTTATGAAAAAGCAGACCGAAATGCAATGGAAAATGTCAAAATATATCTTTAATCAGGCAAAAGGGTCGATACACATAGGATCAATCACACCTGGCAAACATTCCAAAACACTAGAGCCAAAACTTGTGGGGGAACTGAATGATGGTTCTGAGGAAGCTCCTGGAACGCTGACAAGAATGACAACACAACCTGGAGCAAGAAGGTGGGAGAACACAGCTTAAATACACAGGGAATAATGCAGTAACAAAACACAGGTGCAGTATAACACAAAAACTAAACAAAAAAACAACTGACACTAGTGGACCCTGACAGCGTTCAAAAAGAGAAGATTTCCTCCAAGTCTGTGTACCCTAATTATGCTCTTCACATGTCTGTCCTCTAAAGTAACTGAATACAATTCTTTTCTCATAAAATTATGACTTAATTCTCGTAAACGTTACAACTTTATTCTAATTAAGTTTAGACTACTTTTTTTTTTTTTTTATAATATTATAACTTTTTTTTATCTTGAAAATTTAAAACTTTATTCTCATAATATTTTGAGTTTCTCCTTATAAATTTAAAACCTTAATCTCGAAGTCTCTCAATTGTTTTTTCTCACTGTGGCCCTAATACTCTGCTGTACCTTTCAAATGTTAGCACATTTATACATTTCCATATCATTTTGCTTTCAAGGGCATGATAGTCAAGTACTCTGAGCCTTCAGTTGGTGTAAACATACCCAATTCCCAAATTTAAAAATTTACTGAAGTCAAACTTGTTAGCCTTATGTAATCAGAGCCCTGAGAATCTTAAAAAAATATTTGGTTCACCTGATTTTATTGTGTGATAATGCTTCTAAAACATCAACCCTGCACTGCACAGTCATGCCATGAACATAATCTGGACTGCAATCACCTGCAGTGATATCAATATGTAAATAGTGATGGGACCATGAAGACAAAAGAAAAAAACTAAACGGAAAATTAATCTCAACCATCTTTATTGAAATAACAAACAAAGAAATGACTAACAAGTTTGTTTTTTTGTTTTTTTTGCCTAAAATTATTCTTATTTTAATTACTTTCTACCGCTGGGTCATGGTGGGGTTGAACGCTTCTTGGGGCAAAGGCAGGGTACACCATGTACAGGTTGCCTGTTGTTTGCAGGGCTGACATATAAACACAAACAGCCATGCGTAAACAACCCTCACACCTACAGCCATTTTAGGCAAACTCCTCAAAGAAAGACCCTGACCCTCCTGGAGATCAAACCCAGAAACTTCTTGCTGTGAGGCAACAGTGCTAACCACTGCATTAAAAAATTATTCTGGCCGATCAAAAATACAAAAAATATTCAAATATTCAAATATTTACACTTTAAACAACAACAAAACGAATCTTACCAGTTTTACACATTGTATTTATATTTGTTAGAATAACCTTCTTTGGTTTATTACATCAACTGCTGATTGGTAGGTAAGCTGAACTGGGGCAGATAACAGTGGTCTGATCATAGTACACTGCATGCACACAAAAAGATGCTTTCATCAGGCGTCCTTTGGTGGGCAAGAAAAACAAAAAAAAAACCCTCTTGACTGGTCGACAATTTTCCTAGAGCTCCCTGGGAAAATAAATGTGGCTGTTGTGTTACAGCTAACACCAATATATGATCAAAAATTGATAAAATATGGACACAATAATTGGATCTATGATTATTGATTGATTATTATTTTTTAAAAAAGGCCAACGGTCTCACCTCAAAAATACAAAAGTAAGCATATACGTATAATATTTGTAGGTCAGAATTGATTAAATCATCAATAAATGAGGCAGATTCCTCAGGTTGCTGACAGCACAGACTTGTGACAGTATAGTTAAACTGCTCTACGATTACTTGAAGTCAGTTAATATTTGTTATATACAATATTTTTATCACAATATTTTGGACAATTCACCGCTATTGTCCGTATCTTTATACATGCATTGAATTAAATTATCAAAATAAAGGCAGTTTATTTAGGCCTGAAATTGATAATTGATTATAAAATGTATTGTTTATTTGAAAGTACAACGGTTAGTGGTAGCATTCAAATACTCACTAGCTAACATTACTGGTTGATAGTGTTACATGATAAAAAAATGAATGGTCTTACTTCCAGGCTCAAGTAAATGTGTTCATTTATATTTCAGAATTATTTCATGCCGTTCCCATCATATGTGTGGCATTGTGTGACATGAAATTGGCATCATGTCAAATGTGAATGTATATCAAATGTGTCTGTTCAGTAGCTGATCAAAATGGAATTTCAAAAGGATTTGTTAAATTCTCTAAAAAAAGAAAGGAGACAAAAGAAACTCACATACAGTCAGCAGCTCTGAGTCTGCACATGAAACCTGTTTGACAAACATAACTTTAAAACCAGAAAACATTGTATGAATTCTATCCATTTTGTTATTTTATTGCAAAAATGCAGTCCTGCCATAATTTTGAATAAGTAATTTTATCTAAATTTGAGGTAGAACATTTGGGGTTGAGGTTAAGTTTGAGGTTGAACAGAGGTAGAAGAAGAGGGACACCACTGAAATTATTTAGATATTAAGCTTCAGATGCTTAAGAATGTATAGAATCACATTAAAAACACGATCTATTGGAGGAAAATACGTGGCTATAATCAACATGCTGAAATACAGAGCATTTCAATCTAAACGGCCTGCATTCATTTTGGCATTTATGGAACAAAACAACATTAATTTCTTGTGACAAGTGCACCAATCAAGTCAATTTCAGGACCATCATTCAGCTGCTGCCCCAGTCGGATCTATCCGCTCAGATTCGCGGCAGCATTTCCTGCTGGGCTGCTCATCTGAGAGCAGAGACGTGTTCATACAGCAATCATAGAGACTGTATGCATGGCTTTATGAAAGTGCACAGTCTTACCTGATGCCCACATGCAGAACTAGTCTGTGTCCTTGTGGGTGAGACAGGAGGAGAAAGAGAACCCGCAAGAGGAGTGTAAAAGGATGGGAGGGAAGCCATCGAGGGCTCAGGGGAAAGAGAAGGAGACAAAGAAAATCTCTTTCATCCTGACACTGGGTCACAAAGAAAAATTTATAATTATTGAAATCCCTTTGATTAAAACAGTCTGAGCACCAGGGAAGAATATTACATCTTATTAAGGATCTAGAAGTATCAAGACGCTGGAGGAAGAGAAAATACACTCCATGAACGCACAAGATCTAAAAAAATCGTTGTCTTTTCTAGGATGATTACTGCTGCGGGACTTTTCTCTCTCGGACACAAGAAGGTCATTGAGGTCCAACACTGGACTTGCACGATCGGGTCTGCCTCACACCTCAAAGAGTTTCAATCTCAGCCCATGCTATGACCACATGTTTTGATCATTTGCACATTTGTTTATATATTTATGTATGTTCATGGAAAGGAAGAATTTGCTCGGGTGATTATATGAGCAATAATCTGATGGCAAACTGTTGTCAGTCAGACAGTCGGGTGTAAGAGTACAAAGACAAACAACGTTTGGATTATTTGTAGGTTTTGTTGACTGAATCGCATCTCTGTCAGACCTTCATTGGTATTTTAAGTTTTATTATTTTAAGTTGTGACAGGGGGTCGCACACTACACGATCCTTCATTAGGAGAAACCCCTGACTCATTTCCAGAGTTTCAAGTTTAAGTTTAAAAGAGAAATATGACTGAGAGATAAATAATTTCATGAGTTCATTTCAGAATGGCCATCTGTCAAAAACAAGCACTATGGTTTGTTCTGAACCATTGGATAAGCAAAAGGCAGTAATATTCAGTGAAAGACTGAATTGGTGCATGTGTGCAGCATGGATTGTTCTATCAAGAGTGATGTCATGTTTGTTTATGTTGTATTCCCCCTCCGGGTTTCAGCCCCAAATATTGTCTGTGGTTTTACATCACTCTGTGTCCTGTGCTCTGATTGGCTGTAGTCGAAGCTGATTTTTTTGTAGATATTCATTTTGCGTGCAATCTTGTTGGAGGCGTTGACGTGTTGGCAGTCTGAACACCAGACTGGGGTTCAGACTGCTAACTGAAAACTGATCTGGCTCAGGTCTTGGGGTCTTGTCGGCGAGCTCCAAAATTTGTCAGCAAGTTATGCGCTAAGATTACACCTGTTGGGTTTCAGTTAAAAGGGAAAAAGAATAATGCTAATATATGTGTAGAAAAGGTTCCCCTGCGCCGCCCACAACCGTTATTGTCAGGTGCTTGTAGTTCACAGGAATTTATGTGTGTTTTTAGCCACTAACGTAATTCAAATATTAAGGAGTTAGTTACATATCAGTCCAGTCAGGTGCCATTTTACTAGAGAAAAAGAAGAAGACAAACCTGATGATGCAATTTAAGCATATAACTAACTAAACAGAGAGGAGGAGAAAAGGAAAATGCAACAACAAATAGCACAAATTTGCATATACAGTACATCTCCATAAAAAACTTCGTTCTATCTTTCAGCTGGTTTGCTTCATTTCACAAAGAAAAATCTCGAACAGACTACTCAATGGTAAACGGGCGGCTGTGGCTCATCCAAATTTCTTGACGCTGTGCCATCAGTGTGTGACTCATTAACGCTCCTGATGAGCAGGTGGCACCCTATGAGGTTGTCACTGCCACCAGCGTGTGAATGGGTGAATTTAAAACCGGTAATGTAAAAGCACTTTGAGTGGTCAACGATGACTAGAACTGCACTATATAAATACAGGACATTTAGCGTTTAAACAAAAGTCATGTGCACAGAATTTTAGTAAATGGCACATATGAACGAATGGTCAGACAACAATTTCATGAAAGACTGTAAAAGTCATGAAAGACTGGCTCCTCGTGGGTCTTGTATTGTCGAGGTCGTCATACCAAATAAATTTGTGTCAGAAACCTGCCACATTTTTGCAGCACGTAATGCATTTTTGATGTGAACTTTTAAATGATGCTGCTCAACATTTTGGTTAATTCTTATTCTGCTCCTTCCCTCAAGAGTTTGACGTGTAGATATTACACTTGCAGTAATTGGGCTTCACACCTGTGACAATCCACTCCAGAGTTTGCTAACTAAATAAGACTTGTGTGAATGCAACCTTAAACATTTCTTTATTTTAGGTTACACAGATTTTAGGGATATCAAGTATTCAAAGATGCTCCAAAAAAAGACATCAGAATAAATAAAAATGCCCAGGTAAACATCCACAAAGCATTTCTGTTGCAGTTTACAAAGAATTTCAATTCTGATCTAAGTATTCTGTCTTTTTTTCTTAAAATTCAGATAGATTCAGATAGATTTCCTGACTCTTTTTTCGAACTTTGCTGTCTGAACTTTACGAAAAAAAAGTTTTTTTTTAGTCTTTTAATAAAATGAGTAAAAATACAAAAGGGAACAAAACAACCACAGTATTTGTTTATTACGTAAGACAGTAAAATCTCCAGGTGATTGCAATAGAATGAGCAGTAATGTAAATTTGCCCCAGTACTGCTTTCAGTTGTGTCCTTTTCCCTAAAACTTAAATACTGTCTAACTAACCATTGGACGATAGGATTGGATTGGATTAACATAGAATAATACAAATCCTCACTTAAATAGAGCTACTCCAGCCCTGCAGGAGACAGACCTTTTGTGTTTTCCTGCTGTGATTTGACAACAACATAGGCTCCCCGCGTGCTGCCAATGAGAAGCTGAACCTATAGAACAAGGCTGCAGCCAACAGCGCTGTTGCCCATACACTTTTAATGAATTTTATGTGGTTGAACCTGTCAAATTACAACCATGGGTGTGTGTGTGTGTGTGTGTGTGTGTGTGTGTGTGTGTGTGTGTGTGTGTGTGTGTGGGGGGGGGGGGGGGGGGGAGGGTTGCAGATAAAAGTGTGCTGTGGTATTGGTAACAGTTGTCTTAACAATGTCACAGCTAATTTGGTTAGCCTGTTAGTTCTGCTGAAGAGTGCTGCTATCACAAGGAGAGAACAGTGTGAAATATGGATGCTGTGTACATACCAAATGTGTTTTCCTTACACTAATTACATGGAATATATACGCTCCTTGCTGCTCTGAGCCCCAAACACTTTTCGAGTGGCCTCAAGCGTTTTTCTGTCACTTTGCGAGGAGACAAGAGCATGTATGCTGCTGCTGCTGCTGCTCATTGAGGGCGTCCTGGTTATCTTTGTGTTCCATATGTACAGGGTGTTTATTCTGCACCATGTGTGGCATGAATGTACAATATCCTGTAAAATATTCCAGACATTAATGCGTACCCTCCTCTGAGAAGCAGATACTAAGGTCAGGCACTCAGACGTATGTGTGTGCGAGTGTGTGTTTGTGTGGTTAAAGAGATTTAAACATACTTTAAAATTGCCAATGACAAAGAAGAGAAAGGAGGAGGACAAAAACAAAAGATAAGGAGCAAAAGCGATGGGAGAGACAGGCAGGGGAAAAGACAGAAAGGATGGGTGAAAGGAGGAAAGAAGGAAACAGGTCACAATGAAGGAAAACAGAAAAGAAAGAAAGACAATAAAGAGAGACGAGAAGGAAAAGTACAAAGGAGTAAAGGAGGGCCAATAAAAAGATGGAATTAAAATTAAATAGGAAGAAAGAGTTAAATGTGACTGCGTCTCATCTATGTTTATCCACACGATAGTGACGAAAGAATCGTTGATGGCGACGTCTTGGCTGATTCGCCTCCTGACATCGACACTCAGCTACGATCTCGTGTAGAAAGAATAAACTCGTCCCTTACAGTGAGAAGTTGGTGTGAATGACACATATGAAGAACGTGACGAATGTGAGAACAACACGATGACATAATAATGACTTATGATATTATATTCACATCAATACCTAAAAAACAGATTATTTTAAAATTCAACTAAGTTAACAAACTGCACAGAGCAACATGTTGCTGATTATCAAGGCTTTGATTTCACAATATCAAAATATGTAAACTAGCTACTAAAAAAAAGTTGGAAGTTTGAGGTTACAGCAATTTTATTTTTAATATTGGATATGTTAATTTGTAGTAGCCTTCAATGACAAATATAACATGTAACAGAACATGACGTCAAACTTAAAAAAATATATATATTTTTAGTACTTTTAGTTTGCTACATTTATGCATGACTAAAGGTGGACCTTCTCTCAGTCGTTCTGCCAATAAAGGTGTTTATGAAGATGGGAAGATCACACCCAATATGTCACAAATGGTGCTGCGCAGACATGTCGTCAGCGTACGCAGTGCAGAGAAAGAAGTTTTATGAGCCATGACATGTCATCGGGCAGATTACATGTTCATATTGGCCTAGCAAGCATGCTCATTTATTTTGTAAAGATATAAGAATATATTCATTCATTCATTTTCTACCGCTTATCCCGTTAGGGGTCGCGGGGGGGGCTGGAGCCTATCTCAGCATCTTGGGGCGAAGGCGGGGTACACCCTGGATGCGTCGCCAGTTCATCGCAGGGCTGACGTATAGAGACAAACAACCATCCACACTCACATTCACACCTACGGGCAATTTAGAGTGACCAATTAACCTACCCCCAGATTTGCATGTTTTTGGAATGTGGGAGGAAGCCGGAGTACCCGGAGAAAACCCACGCAGACACAGGGAGAACATGCAAACTCCACACAGAAACACCCTGACCCAGAATCGAACCCAGGACCTTCTTGCTGTGAGGCGACAGTGCTAACCACTGCACCACTGTGCCGCATATATATAAGAATATAATCTTAAATCCTTTAAGGGGAAACAAAAGTTTTGTGTAGTAAAGTTGATGGGTGGGAGTGCTGGCGGTGGGGGTGCAGGGTCAAGTGTTTAACCATTATCTATCACCATGAATCCCATGCATCCTATCCCAGCTGACATTGGATGAAAGGTGGGCTACGACCTGAACAGGTGACCAACATAGAGAAGAAAACAGACATGCACACTCCAGTTAACATCTGCTTTAATTTCTCAAATGGATGTAACATGTTTGGTGGTCTTTGCTCTGTAGGAGGAAGCAAGAAACTATAGAGGGATCCAATGTGGACTCCTGGACCTGATCTTGACCTAGAGTGGAACTGTGAATAACTATGAATAACTGTGAATTATATTCTTCTGCACCTGATTATTAGAATATTTAAAAAAAAACTGTGTATCTGATGCAGACATTTTTAAAACCCGAAGTGTGCCCTGTTTTGTTTAGGCTTTAAATTGTACAATATGAACTGCATCCCACTGTTTGTTCCAGAATTATTCCTCTTCTGTTGGAAGCTGCCCTCAGCTATGAGCTGTCACTTAAATCACAACTCGCTGAAGAGTCTAATTCAGATATTTTGCTCGTTTTGTGTTTGCAATTTTATGTTAAGTGAACCTTTACAGAAAGCTTAATTGCTCTTTAATATTCAGGATCGCTCCTGAACACACACAGCAGACTAACAGCAGCGAACCCCTGGTCTCTATAGAGTATTTACCCTTTCTTCTGTTATATGTGAGGAGCACTGACAGAATGACAGAACAGTGGGGAGACAAAGGATGAATTCAGAGTAAGAGCTGTGTCTTTGTGTGTCATGCACCAGTGACTGGAGTCTCAGTAATCACTCATAATGAGCACCAGTCATATTAAGATTATGAAAATCTCCTCTTCTCGACACACATGTGACATGCAAAGAAAGCCTCACATCATACCCACCAACATGTAATCCCACCACCTCGCTGTCAGATTTTGAGACCTGCAAACAATTTAATAACGTTTGAATTAAGATTGTCATGTAATTTAAGCTGAGAAAGTCATAAAAAAAATGAGTTCACAATTGAAACAAATGCAGGAATTTGGTAAAGAGATTCTGGGCCCATACTGATAACAAGAAATCCTGAAAGAGAGTAAAAACACCACATGGACACGTTAACAAGGTCAAAAATGTTATTTCCATCACATGGAAAGCTGCATTCAGGCGTGGGACAGCAGTGCAAAATTAATGAGACAGAACAGAATACTATCAGCCACTGGTATGGGTAAATATCATCTTATTTGCCAAAACACGGATATCCGTCAACCAAGTCCTACATGAACCGATACCAATACTAAGCTAGTAAGTGTTGTCTGCACTGAAACCACACCAACGATGACTCTTGCTTTACTTTTACTTGTGTCGCTCCTGATCTTCGATCATGAAAGAGATCTCTTGTCTCAGAGCAGATGTTTGATGGTGTTGGTTGCTGGTCATGATTGTTGTTGATTGTTGTCAATGTCTTTAACTCCTAAGTGATTAAAAAGCCCCCCAGGCAGCCCTTCTTCAACCCCACATATTGCACACTGGAAGGAACAGTGACTCACTATCGCCTCTCTCTGTAATACGTGGTATTACAAAACGGGCTGCAGCTAGTTGATTAGCATGCTAATTCTAGATGCTATTTCTAAAATACATTATAAGACAATCTGGGCCTGATTAACATAGATCCTAATTTGACTGTTTAATTCATATGTACAGGGACTGTTACAAAAACTAAACTAAGCTTACAAAGGAAAACAAAATGTTTCCCCAAAATTTTAGATTAGAATCTATATAGTCATTTGGACTGTCCTAATTTCACATTTTTAGGTTATATTTGTTTTGTGTTGTATTTACTGAACTTAATAATGATGTAATTTTTAGCTCTTGTCCCTTTTTTTATGATGCTGTTTCATTCTGCGATATGCCTGAAAAACTCACAATCTGCTGTTAATACTGCTGTTTGGGATTTGATGAGCCGAGCGGCGGATATTGAAGGATTTAGGGAGCGAGGAAATTGTCGTGCGGTTGGCAGTTCATGCCAATTTCAAGCAGCACTTGCCGCTCGTTTTTCCACTTGAACACTCCTCGTATGATTTCTGTTCTCAGGGGGCTGCTTCTTTTCCTTTCAAAAATTGAGAACCATCGTCACTGGCCAGGTGTAAAGAATACTTGAAACCTCAGGGAACAAAGCAAAACGACTGCATATTTAAATGAAATATCAAACATGTGCATCCATGCATGGGGAGTATCAGTTTCCCTGCAGTTGGAGGAATTGTGAGCTATACATCCTACGCTTCCTGATGCTGTATGTATGTACTGATGCTGATGCTGTATGTAGGTGGTTTCACATGGAAGCAGCAATTACATAGAGGCAGTTACCTGCCAATAATCTCAAGCAACAGACATGAACCACATGAAAAGCAGTGTTGGCATGACAGCACCTGCTTTTGTTCCAGTGTGACCTCTAGTTTTACAGAAATGTATTTGCACTATTCTTTAAAAAAAGTTACACTCAAAGTTCAACTTAAACAGTGAATAACTCCAGAATCTGATTAGTTACTCTGTTACTCTGTTACAGGAATGGTTCAATATTTTAAGCCTTTACACAAAAACAAATAGCGATCCTCTATCAATTTGTCATAGAACGTATTATGATGATAAAAACAAACAATAAAGACGTCCGACATTGTATTTATGAGCAGTGACATACGTGTTTGTATGACGTATCTGCTCTGTGCTAACCAGCGTTAGCCTCAGAAAAATCAGCCTTGTTCCCAAATAATTGTTTTGCTTTCTGTGCAAAAGTGCTTATGAAAAAACAGCATGCAGCGTATCTTGCTGTAAATGTATGTTTTTAACCTTTAAAAACCCATAAAGTTGTCAACATCAACATCATCTGGTTACTCTCTGCCTCCTGTCTGTGGTTCTCAGCACCAAGCACATTGGTTCCAACTGCTGACCGTGAAATAGAAATGGACAACAGGAGCGCTCGCTAAAAGCAAAGACAACATGCCTTTATCCCACCCTGACAACTGGCTGCAGTCATTATCTCCTCTCCCTACATTTTAGCAGGGGAGACATGGGCCCAACTAAAACATCAAAATACACATTAAATAAAGATGATTTGTCATTTGTCATTAATTTAAAAAACTAACTTGTGTAAGCCTTCTTAAGTCTTTCTGTCATCCTGACACTCAGCTGAAATCCAGTGTGTTCAATGCTGTTTAAAAGTTTTAGTCTCTGCACATGCACATCAAAAATTCAGTGACGTGAATATCAAAAACCCACTATACAAATGCCTTTTGGGAAGCAACAAAGTGAGCAGATTTTAAACATGGAGGCACATGAAAAAGCTAACTTGGACTGTGAAACAGGAGGGAAAAACTGCGGAAACCATCTCTTTGATCCTCCCATAAGCTAAAACTGGATCACTGGATGTCTTACTCCACTCCTGGTTTTGCCCTCTACCAACCCACTCTACCTGCCTGCCTACCTCTCCTAATCAAGATCATTAGACTCACCTGTTCCCCCCAGTCAGCTCTATCACACAGCCTCCTCATAACCAGCTCCTCCACACTCACTCTCTGCCAGATTGTCGTCGCGTCATGCACTACTCTCCAGCACTCTTTTCTGGACGGATCTCCTTGTACCGGACCTGCCTTCTGTCCCTGACCACGTCTCCTCGTCTCTGCCCCGGTAACCTGACCTGCCTTCTGTCTTTGGACTTTGCATCTGCCCACTCCCTGTCTGCCTGCAGTCTGCCTGGACTCCCTCTCCGGAGACTCCTGCCCCATTCAGAACTTAAACTGTGCTCGCTGACCAGGCTTCCCGATTGTCGTCTGTTTGAACTCTTGAACATTGTCAATAAAGTTCTGAACTGTGCCGGTCTAGATCTGTGCTGTTCTTGGGTCCGCTCTCACACCCGTTACACTGGAGCTATCTGAAAACTGTTAACTACTGCAATGCTAACAACATGGATGAGATTATCCACCTGATAAAATGATTAAACTGTTTCAGTAAAAAGCAGCCTTAAATATTCAGGTGGAGGTTTTTCCTAAATGCTGAGACCATCAGTCAGTGAATAAAAACAGGCAGTGGAGAGACACAGTGATCAGTCTGCCAGGATGTGTACAGACAGCCCACAGCAAACACTAACTCAGGCCTCCATGGGAACACCGTAGACTGTTTACATGTGTGAGTAAATTCCCAGTATGATACAAATAGATGACGCCTGTATAATCTGACACGTTTAATCTGCAACAACCAGACTCTGTCTCCTCTGGGGAGTCAGGCTCTCATTTCCTTCTGATTGTCTTCCCTCTGATTAGCCCGTGGCTATGAGAGCAATAAGGCAAAGGGGAAGACATGAGTTTGTACAAGCCCGCATCCCACACTTCATGCACATTATGATTTATTCACCAAGTCGGTATATTACTTTCATCAACATCATCTTTTCCACCTCAGATTAGCGTAAATTATTTTTTAAATTTCTGTTTTCTGTTTCTGCGTTTCCATCCAAATGTCCAGTGGACAATGTGTTTCAACTGTTGCTTCAGTGTGTCGCAAAATTTCAGTGAAATGGATTTGAAATCTAGTAATCATATCAAGAACAACAAAATAAGTGTTAGCCTGCAGCTGAACTCCCCACATAACAGGAAGAGGGATCAACTGGCTGGCACTGGAGGGAACCCTGACCCGTAGGTGCAGTTACATGCACACGTTTCTTCATTTAATTCAAAAATTTCAACTCAGCTGTTCACATGGGATGTGATTTAATATGGTCTAGTGACCATATGAGCTGACACGTTCAATCACAACAGTGGTTCGACATGCACAGAAGGGACGAATACATTAAGCAGTCGTTCCCTTACCTGAAAATAGATATTTTATAAAACAGGAAGTTTGTTGGGTTGGATCCACCCTTGTTGTTGTGGATGTAGCCATGTGGTAGGTGCACTTCAGAGTTTTCTAGCGGTTTAGAAATTTTTTGATGCTTTGGTCAACCAGCTTCTTTCATTGTTCAGTGGATTTGGTGAAAAAACTCTTCTTTTTTTATTTTCCCATGATCAAGGCATCTATTTTATGTTTAGTTGCCATTGCGATTTGGAGAGCTTTTGTTTTTTTTTTCTTTTTGTAATGATTGAAATTTCATTTGGTTTGAACCTTTTTAATTTGAATGAAGTGTTTTTATGGAAATATATTATTCTGTAATAGCTTTAAAATCAGCTGTACACAGGAAGGCACCAAGTGAGATGTTGGATTTGATTTATTTTTCGGAGATCCATCATTGATTTGTTTGTGGAGAGAAGGGAAGCGATTTAAAAACCCAAACTGTGTGTTGAATTTTTATGTTTGGTTGTGTGTTATTTAATCCTGAAGAGTTTGTTAATTGAACTCTGGATTCTTAATTTTTATTGAATATTATTTGAATATTTCTATGCTTTACCTGTTAAATGGACAACAGATAAGATGGTACAGTTGTAAAAATGGGATTTTTTTTTAAGAGTCTGAAAATGTTAATGACAGTAAAATGATATTTACAAATCTATTTGTGATAGTATAGCTCAGGCTTCAGTGTTAGCCCACGATGGGGGAACCGCTCCTTGGCCACCAAAGAGCTCTTGACCCTTGCTGCACACTGTCGTGATATAAATAAGGTGAGCGTGAGTGCAGATCTGCAGGGCATCAATGCTTCTGTAAAGGCATTGTGTTAAAGCTGCCAGATTTGTGCTGTGGCAAGGTCAACACATGTGCTGATTATGTCACACCTCCATTAGTGGGCAGGTTCATACCTAAGGCCAATCAGATGCGACCATGCCTACACATGAACAAAGGCCATGTTAGTGAACTCTTACCTTGTCAGGTTACCTTGGCAATGACGATATGATTGTGCTGCTCTTGAACAGGCTAATTATAGTGAGCAGCGAACAAACTAATAATAATATATGTAGCAACTGATAGAGTCACTACATATATTATTACACACAGAAAAACTATACGATCAGATTGAGGCCTAATTAATTATGTATTATTTCATTATTATTAAGTTGATTCATCACTAAAAACATATTTAATAGGGCACAGAGATCTCGATCTCTGATTTCAGAAAACCAATATCTAAATCTTTGAGTTCATTGTAAAGTTCAACATCTGCCACAGCTTTCTTACATCTGCCACAATTTACTGACTCTCTTTCACAGTGAGCTAATATTTGCACCAACTAGCTAACACCTGCCTGGATGCAGTGGCACAAAATGACATTTTGAAAAATCTTTGAAACCAAAACGTCAAGTCAGAGTGTGGCATCTACCTTCCACAGCTTACTAATATTTGTTAAACCTAACTAATGTCTGTTGTACTTGCTAACTTCATCCAGCACATTCTGCCACAAAATTTTTTCGAACAAGAAATTATAGGAGACAACCTATCTACCAGTAAAAGCTCCGGTGTCAGAATCAGTGTGTCAGAATGGTAGGAAGTATTAGTGAGATAACAACTAAATGTGTTGAATGCAGGGAATTCCTACAGCTGTTCCTTGTTTTTCATTTATTTGGGAAGATGGTCCTTTAAATTTTTGATCAGGCGTGTGCCTGGATTTGAAAATCAGTGTGTGACAGCAGCCAGTCAACAACAGTGAGTGGAGACACAAAGTGATCAGCCTGCCATGACGTGTACAGACATCTTACAGCAAACACTCACTCAGGCCTCCATGGGAACACGACTGTGCACACTCTCTCAGGTGCACACTGTTTACATGTGTGAATAATTGCAAGCCTTTAATGTGATACAGATTAATGATGCCTCTATGATCTGGCACATTTAATCTGCAACGACCAGACTCCATCTTCTCTGAGGAGTCAGGATCTCATCAATTGTTCTCCCTCTGATTGGCCTGTGGCTATAAGAGTGATAAGACAAAGAGAAAGACGTGAGCTCGAGAAGAAGAAGAGTCATCATCCCCATCTGACAATGAGACACAGGCATGGCTAAATGCTCGCATTATACTGATCATATCATCTCTACATCTCCTCTTTATTGGTTTCTGATTTCACTTGAACTGCACTGCAGCATCTCAAACCACATTTCACAGTGCTGGAAGAGATGAGTGACAGCAATTTAACTGTGAACTGAGGATGAGGAGAAGATGAGAAGTGGACAAATTTCTGGATTCACTAACACTTTATTTCTTTACTGATGAATGAATGTCCATTAATTGAATTAGATGCAAAATATATAGAAAAAGAACTGCTTAGAAATGTACATGTCAACTGATAAATACTGACGTTTTCTACACTATTATAAAAGTTTATTCATCAATAGACTAAAAGGTCACTACTACAAACATCTCTTGCAGGTGTAAATTCATCTAGTTATTGTTACCTAAAAAGTGTGCAAAAACAACAAAAACAAAACACAGTTTTTATAAATACTGTATGGATATCTGCCTTCCCTCCATTGTAATTATACTAGGTGACAAAATTGTGTTCAACACACTCTCCTACCTTTCAGACTGCCCCTCTGCTGTTATGAGCCTGACATAATGTTTGTGTGCTCATTCTCCAGGGGATGACCATTGGTCTATCTACACTTTCACTAATGTGTTTTGTATGGGAAAGCACAAGCATCATCCATCCAGGCAAAAACGCTGTTCCATACAGCACAATTAACCTGAAAAGAGCAGCAATTTGACATATATTTATGTCAAAGTTGATAAATACTGAGCTTTTTACTTATTCTAACTCAAGAAAACTTCATTTAAAGATCTTTTAAACAAATTGTTGTTGGTTGTGACTTAAGTGAACATCACCATCAGTTCATTATTAGTAATGTTAATGATGATATCTCCCTCCAGGGTGGGGCTCGGGCCTCCCGCCAGTGGTTTGGGTCGGTTTCGGGCTGTCACTGCATTTGGGGGGCTTGCCTCTGGCTTGCACAACAGGCTATCCAGGTCCCAATATTAATAATTAAATCTGCAATGAAATCATTTGTGTAATCAAACAAACTATTGATCTTTTGCTTTTTTGAGAATGTATGTTTTTTTGTTTTGTTTTTTTTGGCACACGTCTGATTCCATACATCTCTGTATGAAATACTAAATGTCGAAAATCAGCTCAGTCTGAAAGGTGCTGCATCTTTCAACCACCTTGTCCTGCCGGTCCTACACAGAGTGCACCTCACTGGTGAATGTGCTCACCTGGTGACGCAGCAGTCTGCAGCCGTCTGCTGCTGCGTCATGTGCGCACTGACGCTGATTGAGAACGCGCTGTTGACCCACCGTCAT
>KV751401.1:155487-173753 GCA_001698575.1 Mola mola
GCACCGCGGGGTTCAGGTCGTGCCGAAGCGGACAGCTGGAGCTGGAGCTGGAGCTGGAGCTGCTCGGAGCACTTTGAGCGGTGAGTTTTTCGGCGGGCTCTGCAGCAGACAGTCGGGCAGACTGGCGCGTCTGGCACTGTCTCAAGTTCACATTCGCCTCGTCACGCTGGCCGTCTGGGGCAGAGCGCGCGGCCCATTTCACCGCATCTTCACAAGAATATTCTAGTTTCAAAGATTTTTCTATTCGTCACACTGGTGCTTTGAATACAAATTTACCTCTCGCATGTGATAAACTTTCAGGCCTGAGCTGCATCAATCATTTTTCGTGCATTTAAATGCGATGACGTATGTAAAAGCGTCCAGCGTTAACCACATAACTTCATTTGAAGTTTGCAGGAGCCTGCGTAAGGAGGCTGCACAGACTAAAAGGCTGCAGGAGCTCACACAGAAGAGTGCACTCGGGGGTGCTCCCAAATACAAGCCAAATTCTGCACTGCAGTGGATTTCCTTAGTTGTGTGTGTCTGTTTCTCCTCTCTCATCAACATCCGAAGAACCCACTCTGTAGCTCTGGGACGTTGTTGCAAAGTCACTCCATCTTGAAAAACCGTGCCACACTTCAGGTTTCCATACAGCTGTGTCATCTCCTCGTTTCTCCTTCTCCCAGCTCCCAGCTGACAGTGTGTGTGTATGGGCTGTGTCGCCTGTCCGCCTGTCCGTCTGTCTGTCTGTCTGTAAGGCTGGATAAAAGAAGCCTTCAGGCCTGAGGCCAGTGAACTGGTGGTTAGATTGGTGATTTTTAAGAACTTCTTGCATATTTAAACAAATCTGCTTATTAAAAAAGCAGCTGACTCATTACACTTGCAGGGCATATCATTTTGGATTAAGAAGGGTGGATCTGCTCTTCAGGGTTTCATCAGACTAAAAGTGTCAAGTTCCACCTCAGGGATCAGCACGACACAGCAAATCTCAGGCGCCACCCCAGGTTTCCCAGGTTTGGGTTGAGTTTCTCCTCAGGGATTTAAGGAGACTTTTTCAAGGCGTTGATTTATCTTTGTTTCAACGTAGCAAATCTCAGGCAGCATCTTCAGAACCGACCTATGAAATTCTGTTGCCATGGCGTCTGACAGCTTCCAGTACCGGGTACTCTTTGAATACAAGCGGGAGCGTGGGGATGACATCAGCCTCCAGCCCGGCGACCTGCTCACTGTGGCCAAGGCCTCATTGGTGGTGGTGCCGGGGCTGGACTATCAGGACGGGGATGAGCGGAGCCCCAAAGGCTGGCTGCATGGCACCAATGAGAGGACCAAAGAGAAGGGAGACTTTCCGGGGACATTTGTGGAGTACGTTGGGGTAGTGAGGGTCGACCCTCCTGGAGCTAAGTCCTGGCCTAGGCCTGTGCCGCCGACCCCCGGAGGGCAACAGACCTTCGCAGGGGTTCAGCCTCCTGGAGCAGCTGCTGCCTCGGGTGAGTGCCACCCAAACACGATTGAACACTTCACATGGATGTTTAAGTCTTTTCAAACATGGATCTCTTTCATAAAATGCACATTAATGGAACACAACCAGCATTTTGTCAGGATTGGTGTGAGCTACTCTGCTTGTGTTATTTTGTGTGGTCTGGGCTGGAGTCAGTTCTTGCTGTCTTTTCTGACTCTTTGTGGGCCTGTCCGGGTCGGCGTCAGTGCTTCTAGAGCTCAGGGCGAGACTTTCTTTATAAGAGCCTAGCTTCTTTAATTACATTCTCACAAAACCATTACACACAGTACACAAATGGCAAGTTCAGACTACACCACTTATACAGTGATCAGATATCTGTTCAGTCTTGCGGTTGTTTTAAGTTAAAACGAAATGACAGGGGGCACCATGTACATGATCCTTCACCAAGAGAAACCCCTGACTCTGGTTGCTCATTAAAACCCACAAAATGACCTGGGGAATGATGAGCAAACGACATGTTATAAAAATAACTGCTATGCTTTGTTTAGAAACATGGGAAAAGACAGTTTTATTTAGTGAAAGACTGGTCTGGAACATGTCTACAGACAGAGACAGTCCTTGTCTATTTATGTTCTATTCCTCTCCCGGCTTTAGGCCTCAAATATGTTTTTTTTTTCCATCACCCCTTATTTTTTCCCCTTATTGGCATAGGATAAGCAGCACAAGTAGGATGCAAAAAGGGGGGAAACACAATCAAGTTAAATTTAGTATTAATCTGAGCTATCAAACGAAGTAATTGCACAAATAAACTTTTAACAAATGGAAATAAATAAATAAATGTCATTATGTAAGTACATATACTAGTTTTAATCCAAACTACTGACATATGATAGTCAAAGTCAGTTTTGACAACCCTCACCATGAAGCTCAGTACCAGAACCGACCCTTTATCTGCAATTATCTATCAAACCTGCACCTTTCGAAACCTGTTAAGTCCTGTGGCCCGTGATTAAACAAAGGCTGTGAGAGTTGTATTTGGGGGTTGTCGCAGCAGCTAAAGCCACTGACAACGTTATTCTCACAGTCTGTTATCACACATAGCTTCTCCCAAATGTATAACTTGATCACGGGTTGCTGACCCAGTACAGGATCCGTTTCTCAACACTGACATTTCACATAAGCTCTTCACTTTTTGCGCTCTCATGCTCTCCTCCTGATGCTGGCAGAAGAGTCTTCTGGGTGGGCGTGGGCGGAGCTGTGTGCTGTGAGATGGCATCAGGAGAGACCAAACTCTAAAACGAATTTCATGCTGATGACTTGAAACATTCACGACACAATTTCTACTGGATGGTGACGATATAGGAATTTGCTGTATCTCACGTGGAACAAGCCACGCGTATGTTGTAGTGTAATGCACCATTATTGTCAAATCTTGTAGCGTTGCAGATAACAGACAAGATTCTCTCTAAAGTTTCTGAAGATTTTGGTTTGAGCCTGGTTTAAGATAGCGTTATTGAAATGTTTAGGTTTCTTAGAGTGGATCTGAGGTCAAAATGCAGAGGGAAGTATTTATTTTGAAAAATAACCAAGGCCAAGGCCTGATTCCTCATGTGCATCATGTAACATTCAGGCTGCAGTTTGCTGTCTTATTAACTTTAACATGATACCCACATACACTTTAACACATACTGTAAGTCTCCTGAAGGATTCACAAATATATGTGCAAACACTTCTGAACCCGTAAGGGCGCTTATAAATCAAAGACTCCACCTGCTTGTAGTTCCAGGTTCTTGGAATATGTTGCGCTGTGCTTTAACCTTTAAAATAACAAGATCGAAGTGAAAATCGAAAACCTTTTTCCCTTTAGCAAGTGGTATTATTGAAGACCGCAACATGGCTACTATTAGCAGCCTGGTTACTGTCCAAAGCAAAACAACAATTTAAGACAAATAAAAGCAATTTGTTTCCTCTTACAGGGTTCATAAAATGACACACTACTGCTATTCTAACATTTGTGACTTTTGCTTTAGAGGTCCTATGATTCCACAAAACAGTACTCAAAGCAGGCAGGTCAGTTTTGTTGATAGTATGACCAACCAGTGCTTTAAAAGATATTTCCCTTTCGGACAAACCACCAATGTAGACCTGTTCTGGAGAAGCTGGCACACTGACACTCCTGCAGTGTATTGGTTAGCTTTCAGATTCAGAGGTAGTGTTCATATTAGAAAATGTTTTAGTGAGCTGCTTCCAGATTCAGATTTAAGCCCTGTCATTAACTTACCCCTGCCGAGAATTTATTCTAGGTGCTTTGAAAATCTTACCCATCACTAATACTGCATTGCTCCGCACTGTACTCCCAAGGTTTAAATATCAGTTATAAATCCTGGAATGTTCATCATTGCTTCCTCTGTTAAATACTCTTTCACCTGTGTAAGCATTTGCTTATTTGTTGAACAGCATCAATTAGTGGAGTAATTATGTAGTCTATAAAATGTAAAAAACAAACAAACAAATGCAAATTAATTTCCCACAGCCTTCAGATTGTAACTTTATTCAAAATTATAAACAAAAGCATTGAGAAGATTAAAGATGCTGGTATCAGCAAATGTTTGAGTTAAAAAGTGACAGAAATGATTCATAATGTATGATTTTCCTTAGATCAACTGATTGTGGCAGCTCTACATTTATTAGTTTTTTTTTTAAAGGTTACTCAAATTGATGACCATACTCATGCTGCAGGGAATGAGTAGTTCTTACTCGTGATAGATCAAAAGATTAATGAATGAATTGAGAAAAAATCTGCAGATTGACTGATAATGATAAGGATCATTTGATTTGTTACTTCCTGTATGATTATCTGACTGCTTGTGTTTTTTGACTCTTGAGTGCTTTCTAATTTTGACTACACTGATAGAAATGAGGAAAATAAGATTTAATTTACTTTTGATAAATTAAAGAAAAACCCCATGATTAATCTGTGGTACTCATTGTGACTCAGGAGTCATGAGGAGTGTCTCAGTATATATTTGCATTGCACTCTATGTTCTCTTCAGCCTGCTAGCTGTGTATCTGTTCCTCTCAGCTGCATTTTTGATGATTTATTCAGGCGTCAACAAGGACACGCACTTCCCTAAATGTGGAAGTGTTGTGGATCCAGCTGCCCCAGTTAACAGGCTCAGCCTGCAGGCTCTGGTTTTTATTCTTGGCAATCCAGTCTGCTGCAGACTGACTTCAAATCTGCTCTGTTTCTAGTTCTTCATTCTCTAAGTAGGTCAG
Source organism: Mola mola (assembly GCA_001698575.1). Taxonomy (NCBI): domain Eukaryota; kingdom Metazoa; phylum Chordata; class Actinopteri; order Tetraodontiformes; family Molidae; genus Mola; species Mola mola. The sequence continues at coordinate 160,202 of KV751401.1, forward strand.
AAAGAGTAAGTGTTTTCCTCCGCTGCCTCTTGGCTCTCTCTAATTGTGTATTTTAATGGGGAAGGTCTCAGTTCGTCTTATATAAATAACAACCATGCTGCTTCACTAAATATCGTTCTGTTTCCATATGACCCTACTCGCTCTGCTGATGCTCTTAGTCATATAGCATGTGTTCTATCTGAACCAGTGGTCCCTCCCCTCCATCCATCCATCCATTCTTTCATCTATCCAGCATCTTGACCTGAATAATTGATTGGCTGTCGTGGGGTCAGCCTGACATTCTTCATGCCTGCAGTTGCAGATCAGAAGCAGCAGCAGAGAGAAGCAAACTGTTCTGAAGCCTCACCAGCCTCACCATCACCAGTGACTCCTTGCATTAATCCACACTGGAACCACAGTGTTGTGTTACACTCTTATCTTTTCAGTCTTTGTGTCAACACGGAGCAAAAGAGGTCTGCAACAGTAAAAGCATAAATATAGATTTGGACATAGACCAAAGAGTTCAGACAGGAAAGAACCAAGTGTTCTGTTTTTGGAAAGTCCAGAATAATCAGTAATCAATGGTAATCTCCAGTATTGGCCAATGGCTGTGTAGACTCCTACAATCAACTCTGATCAAATTATTGACTTGGAGGGATGATTTCAAATTTATTTAATGACTTGAATTACAGCGTCAGATTTATTTTTGTTAGGTACTTAAATTGATTTAATAAAGGTTCAATAAGTGTTCAGTTCAACAGTTACCCACTTTCTATTTAAACTGAACATTGACTATCACCTTTTTCCTGCAACCAACTATCTATATTATATTATAAGACTGCTATCGATCAACCTTTTAATAATAATCCTGTTGTTTTGCCTTCTAATTTTGAGGACCAAGAGTAAAAGTTTTTCACTCTGAACAGAAAAAAAATTGCTTTTATCTTCTTCAGATATGATCTCCAGTGTCATGGTTTATGTTTTTGCTTGCTGTTTTGTTTTGCCTGTCCTGTTGCTCTCTGTGCTCCTGCTTCCCCTGCCCCTCCTCCCTGTGTTTTTTTTCCCAGTGGGCGTTTCTGCTCTCCTCCTCCCATGGCTGACGAGGCACGCCTGCCCTGCATATACCGGCAATCAACCCACTACATATACCCTCCTTGGACTTCTCTTCAGTGCCAGAGTATCCTGCCTGTTCGGTGATCTCTCGCAACCTTTTTTTGTTTTGGTTGTACATTGCGTATTGTTAGCGGTATCTTCACGGTCTATTTCTGTTGGACTTTGTTTTCTGTAAATAAAGACTTGGTTTAACCTGATCTGTTTCTGCATTGGGTTCCCATTTTTGTGACTAGTGTCATTCAGAAGCCACGTATCACTTTTACTGAGATCTTAGGAGTGCTTCTGAGGTAAATAAAAGTGGGAAAAAAAAAAAAAATCCAGATTTCAGGCACAAAGTGTCCGGTCCACATTACCTCCAGAAGGGGTTCTAAGAACCACTTAGTTTAGATTTTTTCCATCCATCCGTTTTCTACTGCTTATCCTGTTAGGGGTTGCGGGGGCGCTGGAGCCTATATCAGCATCTTCGGGCGAAGTCAGGGTCACAAGTCGCCAGTTCATTGCAGGGCTGACATATAGAGACAATTCATTTGGTTAAATTTTCATTCATTTATTCTCCTATTATACCTTTAGTGTTTTTGAAATAAAAACATGTAAGTTATTCCGGAGGGCTCCGTAGAATCTGTGAATGACAACTTTTCTGGTCAAAGATCAACTTAACTGTGACAACATCATGTTTTCTGGCCATCATTCTATACCATAACTTAGCAGCAAGAGGACAGATTTTGACCATATTTCACACGGTCAGATGCTGGACTGGCGACATTAATCTTGAAAGTGTGCTGATTGAATAGATCTTCTGTGTCACCTTCTTTCGAGTAAAATCCCTATTTGAAGAATTGTTAGTGACCACAGGCTCAGTGATTTTGTTGATGTTGTGAATTAGGTGATTGTCGTTTCAGTATGTCCCCAACGTGTATCATAAACTATCAGGACAGACATGGGAAACTGCAAGTTGACTGGTACAGCCGTGAGTTTTATAGGTGTTTACAATGAATGAAATTATTGTGTGCAGATTGAAGGATATCTGATTAATTGAAGAACCAGCAACAGCTCTGTGTTGTTGAATATACAGTTAAATCCCTGCGTTTGTGATAGCAGCTAGCTAACAAACTCTGAAAGCCTGATCACACCAGCACAGATTTTTGTCCAAATAAATTGCGCAAATGGGTTTCTAATTAACATATACACACCACTGCGGAACATTTGGAAAAATTATTCAGACGAGCGTATACTCTGATCTTTGCCTGTGGGGGATATAGATTGGACCAGTGAAATTCTTTGTTCAAGCTCATGCCACTTCTTGGTCAAAATGGTTGAAAAATCTCATTAATTCGTAACACCACAATGAGCACCAGAAAAATCATGTCTAGGATAGCATATGGCTTGAGATCGTCAGAAAACTGAACTACAATGAAGATGTGGCTGGTGTTAGCTGGCAGATGTTATAAGGTTAATCAACAATTAATAAGAAATTTCATCAAATTCCTGTAGGATGCAACTGTTGCTCCATGTCACTGCTGTGTTTTATACAATGTCAGCTGTAGAGCACCAAACGATGAAGGATGATCTAAGGATTTCGTTTCATGATCATGACATTTTCAGGTGAACTGTAGAGTTGTTGGCGAGCTTGTCTTCTCTTTCCAAATGTTGTACTTTTTCCTGCATTTAATTATTTGCATTGACAATTACTTCATTTTGGCAGGCTGCCCAGGTATACCACAGCTACCAAAGTATATTTGGAAAGAGTTTATATTGTATTTTATCTGTCAAAAAAGAATAAGACCTTCGATTGACAACAGCGCTCAATCCCCCCTCTAGTTGTAAAACTGAAACAATCCCCAAACAGATTGCAGGTCTTTGATTTTGAAATGACGTCAGCTGATGACCGGCAGCATGAATTTGCTGAATCAGCCTTAACACTGGCAGAACAGCCAACTTTTTTCCTTTTTTGAACACAATTTATCACAGCTGCATTAAGTTCTCTGTGCTATTCAGCATTTTTATATTTTCATGTAGACAGTGTAGAAACTGTGCCAAACCAGCCGACACCATGTCTGCAGATCTTAACAATATTATATTAAGGTGGTAAGAAGTGATTGGAACCTGCCCTATAACGTAAAAGTCAGATTTTTGTAGCTTCTGAGTCCTAAAAAATGAAATAATACAATGACCTTCTTTTGTTGTATTAGTAACTGTAAGTAACTGAGAGTATGTATTATATCTTGATGGTCTCCTCCTCTTCCTCCCCTCCTGAGCACTTCATCTTCCCATTTGCTGCCACAGTGATTACATCAGGTGCAATGGCTCTAATCAAGCTCATAGCTCTATTCAACGTGTAACATCTGACACTGTGTGATTGTGAACACCGTTCCAGCCCTCCCTGAGGGGGGCTGTTTGCCATCGTCGGATCAATTATGTCACTATCTACCCACAGGTGTACAGGACAAATGTTCAGGTAATCAGAGTTCATACTGAATCTGACGGGCTCATTGCATGTTGCTCACATCGTTATCTGCTGATGAACCCTGCAGCTTGCAACGCGTCCAATGCAATTAAATGTTAACTGCGAGGCTACAGAACACTGTTTTTTTTCTGTCTGGAGCTGTTTCATGGAAGAACAGTGTTGAGATGAGAGCAGAGAGACAAAAAGTACTGATGAAGTGGCAAAAGAAAAAATGACAACAATCAATCAATCACTGCGCAGGAATAAACATAAAGAATAAAGAATAATTTCAATAATTCATAATGAACAAAGTGCTACATGAGGCATGGAAAGTGTGTAATTTATAAAATACTAATGTGGGGCATTTTGTATATGACAAACATCCTGTTGGATACACTGAAGATTATTGTAGGTGAAAAAGATCAACATAAATCAAATCAAATCAAATTTTTATTTGTATAGCCCAAAATCACAATTTACATATTATCTCTATTATCTGTATATCTATCTATATATCCATAAACCAGACAGCAAACTGACAGTGAGGGAAGACAAAGAAAATCCCTCTAAATCTAAAGGGATACCTCACTAAAATGTTATAAAATACATATTTTTCCTCGTTGCTGTGGTGATATTTATCCGTGGGTTGCTCAATGTTTTATATAAAATTGAAAAAAATTCAATTGAACATTTTGAAAAGTTTTGATTTATGTCTAAAACTGTCTTTTTAAAGTACTAATCCAATATGAGGGAAATACTGTGCGCTACTTTGAGTAAAGGTCCTACATGCAAAGCATAATATTAAGTTTAAGTACTGTGAGCAAAATGCAACAGAAAAACAAAACAAACATGAGCAAGCAAACACAAAACAGAAACACGAAGCAAAGTCTGGTCTCGCAGGATAGAACAAAATGATTTGCAAGCTAGCATCACTCATTAAGTGGATTTTCTACAGTGTGTTTAACTGATCAAGAAAAATACATAAATATATTTGAGTATATATACACCCATATACTATACTTGTATAATATAGAATATAAAGTGTATGTGCACATATACACACAAATACACAATACACAGATGCTAGGAAATTTGCAATAAATATTCCAACGATATTTCAGATTAGTGATGTCTACTAGTCGGGTCTTAGAAAAGGCACATCTTCATTTTCTCAAGGTTTGAAAATATTCATCTTTGCAACCACAATTCTAAAATTGTTTGAGCAAAATGTTCTTCACGTGTCAAATATGAAAGCACTTATAACCCCCCCAAAATTGTGGATATTATTGACTCACTAGTGCTACTGCAAATACTTAATGGAAGCACGAAAGAGCAAATACTGGATACTCATTTTTGCACACTAGTATGAGATCTGGAACTGATAAGATTTTCAGCATTTTCGGTTATCAGGATTGGCCACCAGGGGGCTTTTTTCATATTAAAAAAAGAATATTTTCTGCCATATCTCCCATTAATATGAGTCTATTCTGCACCACACAAAATGCAACTATATCAGGAGATCATGTACATGTGTTGACACCCTGATGTGTATCCTGCTGTCCAGCCATCTTTGTGTGTACATCAGGGTTTTTTCAGTGGTACGCCTTTGCCATCGCATAGCAAATTGGTTGACTAGTTATAATTCCTGTCTGTTGTCGTCAACTGTCTTTTTTCCCTCATCCTCATCCTAATGATGTTTCTTGGAACAATAATAGAGTTACGTGTTTTTGCAGATTTCACTGCTGTAGATGTTAAAGCTCATTTGAGGTACTTAATATAGTGTTGGCCAGCGTAATGTACAGCAGTGTATCATAAATGATCATGAGCTGTCTGTAGCTGTCCTGTGAGAATCTCTAAAAGTTGTATTAGCTCAGAAAAAGTTTTTTAAAGAGTTTATTTTGCCACAGAATGAGGAGAATCATTGGTTTTCACTGCACAGGAAGTACATGAGACAAAGTGGAGTAGAGGCATAAATTAGCAGAAAGTGAAAATATTGAAGTACAAGTACCTCGTACTGATAACCTGAGTCAAATAAGATGAGATTTTCAGTGCACTCCACATTTTTCACTTGCCACACACACACACACTGTTACACGTCAAGCACAGACTGTCAATAGTAATCACGCGTTTTAATTGAGCACCGGGCGGTTTGAGTGTCTCCGAGGTGTGTTGGTGCTGACCGTGGCAATGGATCAATGTGATTAGGTAGATGATGAAACAGTACTGCCTAATGACTAATGACTGTGGGATCAAACACAACACAAGAGCGGGAGGGACAGCAGAAAAAAGCACACAAAGCAGTAACTGCCAGACCTGGACAGTGTCTGAATGTGTGTTGAAGAGTGTGTGTCAGCCTCGAAAGCCTGTGATCAGCTTTGTGCTCGCCGCTGTGTGATAAGTTCAGGGGATCGATGTTCACAGCATCAGGCTACAAGCTAACCAGGTTAAATGGCTTCATTTGTAGACTTGGATTTAGCTCCACTTTTAGCTTGTCGTTTAGACTTTAATGGCTTTCAGAGTGTGTATGTGTGTGTTAATTCCTGTTCAGCAACTGAAGTTTGAGTTATTTTGAAAAGAGTGCCTGTGCACATTATACTGCACCTGGTTTCCATTGTTTGTATCATATAGTAATGTTTTCTGACAGATATTTAATAATTAGTAGCCAACTATTTAGTAATTTTTTTTTTTTTTTAGAGTGAAAAAAAAATCTTCTTTGCGTTTACTCGAGTACTCATTGGTAAGTTAATGCATGTACTCAAATATTGAAATTCTTGAAATTGCCCATCCGAAAAAGTAGCAGATGTTAGCTAAGCTGTGGCTTATCTTTACTTGTGACAATTTACTTTAAAACTGTCTATATTTTTATATTGTTAATAGTTTTCAGTTTCAACTTCCTGTCAATGTTTCAGCGTGGAAAGGAGGGGTTGGGGTCCAGTTGGTCCAGTGTTGCACCCAGGGATCCGCATGTTGGCTGTGAACGTGGCTCACATTCAGCTGAGGTGGAGGAAAAATCCAACAGCATCTATTGTGTGGGATATGCTTCGTTCTGTCCTCATTCAGTTTGCTCACAAGTGCTGTCTTCTTAAGTCACGGGCAGAATCTTTTCTTATTTCCATCTTAAAGCCTAATCTTGAGATTGAACATAACAGCACTTGATGTTTCATTCATAACATGTGATACAGCACATTTTTTTCTGTTGTTTTTGCTGTTCTATGAGTGGTAGTTGACAGTTGAGTCACAGTAAAATAGAGCAGGACGATTTTTTTCTGTCATGTACCATCCTCCTTTGTGTGTTTCAGTGCTTCCTCCCTCTGCTGGAGATGACGTTTGTCATGTGGAAATATGGACTTATGAATTGGCAGAACATCCTACGACGGCTTCTTTTGTCCTTTGTGTCTTTAATTTCATTCTCTTTTTCAGTTCATCCATCCATTTGAACAAGTCATTTAGTCTGTTTTTATCATTGTCATCATTATCACTGCATCATTTTATTACTTATCATTGCTTGTTTCCTATGATTTAAACTAAGCGGCTGGCTGGTGGGTTTTCAACAGTCACACACAACAGTACAAAACAGGAGAAACATAAATTCATAGAATCGCGCTGTTGTGTTCAGACCAGTGCTGCATTGTTTGTGTGGCGTTGGTGCAGTGTGATGCCAGGGTTGCGTGTCAATTAGGGGTGTTTTAATGAGAATCTTAATAGACTGCTGCAGTTCTGCAATTTACTCTGTCAATCTAACCTTTGTCACTCACACACACACATACACACACATGCATGCATTCATGCACACAGCCTATGAAAAGGTCACACAGCAGAAGACAAAAGAAGAGCAACATTATGAAGAGCAGGGAGATGACCTCTGAATATTTTCTGCTTTCACACAAATTTTTTTTCACTAAATATTTTTAAATGGACTCAATTCAGCCTGTCATCTAACCTTCATTTAAGGCAACTTTTAAGACCATCCATCTCTGATATGATGTTTATGAAGATGTGCATAAGGTATTTATCTTACTACGACATGTACTACGACACACATCATAAGAAATAAGGAATAAACATCTGACACCTGAGGATTTCTGCTTTCGTTCTGCAGTCCACCAATGACAGTCTGCAAAAAAACTTATTCCCACAGCTCTGCTCTTCTACACAGAAAACCTAAGGAACAAATCCTGATGACTTGTGGGGGTGGGGTGTACGTAGAAACAAAAATGACCTGATCTGATGCATCAACTTGTAGGCGTCCTTGTACAAGCAGGAATCGTTGTCTGATTTCACCAATGTTAGAACTTGCCACTGTGCATCATATAGTAGACTAGTTTAAAAGTCAGAAGATGACAGGTTCAGGTTCAGGTTACGTCACCCGTAGGTCAGATTTGTTTTGAAGCAAAATAATGACATGACACAACACAATATTTAAACATACAAAAACATGAAAAAATGCTAAAAGTACTCAGGGCTCCACTGATCCCGAATCAAGCAAGAGCGAGGAATAAAAGAGAACTACCCATTTTAAAAGGCCTGAAAATCATTCAGGTACAAATATATAAATAAATAACCACTGTAACCAAGATAAAAGCAATACAAAACCAGAATAAAAATGCTAAAATTAATTTGGTAACAGACCATGTGCAAATCTCGCTACGTCTTGTTCAGTCCAGTGATAGCTGCTGGAATAAAACCTCTGTTTCTTCCTGAGGTTTCTCTTATTTTTCCCCGTTCAGGGTTTTTTCCTCACCCAGTTCAGGGATCTGAGGGCAGAGGTTGTCACATTTACACATTTTACAGTTTGTAAAAGCCCAGTGAGACAATTTGTAATATGTGATTTTTGGCTATACAAATTTGATTTGATTTTTTGACACTAAACTCCAGGTGCCGGCCAAAATAATGATACTAGTTACAAAAACATAAAGTCCACACACTAGAATGAATGCTCCCAGGAGAACTTATTAAATCACCACCCTGGTTTGTCCTGCACATATGGACTAAAAAGTGCCTTCTGGAGGGAATACGCTGAAACAGGGATACTGGGTACGGCTGGGAATGTCCAATCAGCTGAATAGACCAGGTAGGAGCAGGTAAGCTCTGGTTGCAGGCGCGGGGCATGGGGCTGAGTGGAGAGGGGCAGGGCTAAAGGCCACAAAGGGATTTTTTAGTTTTTTTCATTTGGGATTAGTGGATTCACAATTTTGTTTCTAAATTGACCAAATTTAGCTTTCAGTTTTGTTTATTGAAAGTCAGTAAACAGGATTATTGATTCTCCCAGTGTTTTATTTTCTTCAGCTGCACTTCCAAACACTTCATGATGATTAACTGACAGGACCAGAGGTTACTGTGACAGCATCAGAGATGCTGGGTTTTAATTCTTCTGGGGTCTTTTACTCATGTGTTCGAGATGAGGGGATTACTCATGGCAGATTTGAGAAACCCAACTTTTTCAAAAATTGCTGTTTTTTTTATTGATGGAATCCCAGAGAGGTGGTATTTCTTGTGATCTCTGGATTCTTTATCTTTGGTGAAAAAAATTAAAACTTTTCTAAGACACCAGGATAAAGTCAGGCTGTTTTTGAATACAAAAAAACAAAAATCTTTCAAAGAACCCATGGTCTGTTTCTGTATAAACTGAAAGTTTGAAAGAAATTCTCTGGAGCTCTCTTGCTCACCAGAACTCATCCATGTGTATAATTAGGTTGGTTCAGAAGCTACAGCATTTTAAGTATTTGTATATCATTTCAGCCAGTTTTGCAGAAAACAATCAGGGATGAAAGGTTGAATTAAAAAAGTAAAGTAAAAGTTGTGACGACATAAAACCAAGGATATGTTCCATCCATCCATCATCCATCCAGTTGTCAGAAAGAAAGCGATCAAGTCAAAACTGCTGAATGGAATTGTGGATTTGGAGAATCATGACGCCAGTAAAAGTTTTCACTTATGATGTTGACTACTGGCTAATTTGACTGTCAACACGAGAACCAATAAACAGGCCTCTTGTTGGGTAAAAATGAAAACTTAATAAAAGAAAACCTTATTGATACCCGGAAGGATATGCAGCATCAAAGCAGCACAGCAGAGAGGCATGATTCAGATTCAGATTCAGATTCAGAATACTTTATTTATCCCCGAGGGAAATTGTTAAAATACCATGTACCATGATACCATGTAAAATACCAGGAACTTGCAGTACATACAGTTCTTCATTCTCCAGTGGGTCAAGTGTACTGGAGGGAATGTAGATCATAAGAAACATAAAATGAAATAAAAACTTCAAAATAAAAGACTTCTTTCAGCTTGGTCATATAAAATATTTAATTTTTTTCATGTCCCTTTCTTTCCTCAGTGTGTGTTGTATTAATACTTCAACAATTACAGAGAAGAACGTGATCTTCCCTTTAATTTTGCCCCCCACCACTGCATGTTAATGCCTTTAATCTCTGAAGTGCGATTGTTTGTGGAGGAGGTGAAATTTATTGTCTCTGCTTAGAAAGTCAATTACGAGGTCCACACAGCGCCTTCGTTAAATTGATGAACAGGGTGAATCCGCTGAGTCGGTCCGTGAAAGGAGAGGGTGATGCAAACAAAACAGGGCAAACTGCCATGAATAAAACAGGAGCGACAGATCCTTGGAGACCACAAGGATGCAGCACTTTAATTCCTCGCTGCTGCTGTTGCAGTACAGACTGCAGCAGTTCTGGGAATTCATGTGCGTGAGATGTCGCGCAGAGAGGAGAGCTGTTTGTGAGAAAAGCTTTTATTTTGCTGGCTTGCCTAATTGACCTTGGAATCACTGGGTGAGCCCAGATTCTTCTCCCCCTGAGCTGAAGATTTACTCCTCAGCAGCAAGAGAATAAACACATGACAAATACTGATTTTATTTCATGTAGAAACAAAACTATTAGTCACACTTGTTGGGAGGGAGTCCTGAAATATTTTCTTTATTTTCCTGTTCATTTCTCTTTCCATCCCTTCCTTACTTGTTTCCTAGTCAATGTTACACATGTGAATTCCTTAGGTAGCTGAATACATCAGCTCATTGTCATCCTCGGCTCCAGAAAAGTGTTTAATCAGTCAGGTCAATGGATTAACTTGGCAGTGAGTCAAATGGTATTTTTGACTCCTGACCAGTATGTAAGGGGTGTTCCATCACAATCAAAAACTTTTGACACAAACATTGAACCCCCACAGAAAACTATGGTCTGAAAAACAATGCCCCACTCAGTTTTCCCAAACCTAAATTAACATTCATATTCTAACTTCTGTACCACAAACAAACTAATATTTAACAATACTAATAATACTAACATTAGACTGCACAGATGGGTTGAAGTGTAAGAAATATTGTCAAAAACAGCTTCTTTAAAAATCAACCCCGTTTGAAGCTATAAAACAAATCTGTGCATGTGTTTCTTTGTTCAGCAGAGATGTTCCTGCTCTCTTGGCAGTCTTAGACGATCCACATCAAGGTGCTAGGAGCCTTGACTTCCGTCAGTAAATCGTTGTCGTGGCTGATTCATGTGCAGTGACTCGGGACCACATTTTATGTTTAAAAAGGAAAGAAGGGGTAAAAGAAATCACTATGCTTTGTCTCCCGCATCCCCCTGTCCTGCCGCCTGTTAATGGCCACCTATAAAACCACATAGCTTTTTACAGCCCCCTCCTCCCACTTTAATGCCCTCTGAAGCCTCTTGATGGACCGGGGTACGAGCCATTTGACTGCTTTAAATTCTCCAGTCGAGGATGTTGTAAAAGTAATTTAAGCGGCTCATTTTTGTTTCAGGGTTTTGATGCATTTATACAGGTGTAAGTTATAGAAATGTTAGTATCAATGAGCATTTATAAGAGCTATTACAGCACATTTTGACATAATGTCTTAATAAGAATAAGATCAGAATATGTATGCAATTCTGAAAACATCTCATCTTTTATTCATGCACATACTAACATTTTTATTTTAGCTTTTAGCAACAGTGGAATAAACCTTAAGATTCCTGCACAATTAAAATCAAGCGCAACAACAGTTAATAATTAATTTCTCTACTTGTAGTTTACTCAGTCCATATTTACCCTTAAAAATAAAGATAAACAGCTTTAGTGCCAGCACTAAAAATGATTTCTGAGTCAGTAAAAGGACACTCCCCCAAAGGTTTAAGAGCAAAGTGGAGGCTCTCTCGTCCATCAGTGAAGTGGAGGCCTAATTCGTGTTAGCTCTGTTAGCATTAATACAATCGCAAAGCCTGTTTATATTTGGTATCAACATTCATCGTGCGTGATCTGATCACAAATTCACCACTCTACATGTCCAATATGTCACGTTAACATGAATCATTATGATCCAGTAATGAGATCCAAGTATCATGAAATTGGATCTCATTTACTGTGAGAAGTTATATGCAGTAAACAAGCACACACACACACACACACACACACACCCCTGTTCTCTGTTGAAACAGGTGCTGTTTGAAGACTATCACTTGTCACTGATACTGACAAGAAGAGTAATGTAGAGCCTGGCACCATCAGGCTCAGAGATACAGAACCGGAAGACATCAGTGAGGATCACCTGAACCAACAGCCTGCTGATATTCCTGCCTCTGGTTTGGGACATGCAACCGAAGAGTGACTGACTGATTAGAAAATGTAGGGACTCAAACTAACTGATGGTGTCATTCCAGACGTCAAAAGCACCAGGAATCCTCACAATACAAAGGACTGATGACATCACAATAAGCAAAAATATCCAGATACTACATGATGGATTGTTTCTGTTAAATTTGGTAATTTTTCAGCTAGACTCTACTGGCATGCCCTGGTCTTTCTTCTGTTTTATTTTTTTATAGGTACTGATATAGGTACTACATTAGTTGTGAGACTACTGTACATAGATTTTAGGATAAAAACCACTGCTGTGGTGTGAAAATGGGCTGAAAATATGCAATTTTGCAAATTATGCTGATGCAAATTATCTGCTTGCCATGTTCCATTTTTGTCTCAAAAATAAATTATGAATGGCAAAAAGATTTTTGGAAACGTTAACAAGCACACTTCGCAGTTAGCTCTTTTAAGTTTGATGAATGAGGCCCGTTAAGTTCCTTCTGAACCCCAGATTTGATGCTACTGCTAGCTGTTGTGGCTAGTCTCTTTCTGTGCCAACATATTTGCAAGCAAACATCAGCTTCATCTGCATCGTAGCCCAGCTTCTTGGCGATGTCAAGTCACACAAAATTGGATTTCCCCCATTTTGACCTGGTATCAGCTGAAACAAAAGATTTCATTAGTCCAATGTATATTTCCACAGGAAAAAAATCTGCTGAGATCAAGGTCTGTCTGAATATTCTACCCCCTGCACAGATATTCTGCAGTTTGGCAACAATTGGATGGCTGCTGGCTGGCAGCACGGCTGTCATCTGATTTAAAAGCTTTATTTGAGCTCCCTGGTGTGTTTTCTTTTGTTTAGTACATTTCTTGGACATTAAGTCCAAAGTGTCTTGAATAGTCGACAGTTTGACAGATTAATGTGCAAGCAGATTATCTTGTATAAAATCCGGACTGTAGTCCGTGTAGTTGTTCTGTGCTGATTCGACCAGATGAGCTGCTTTCTTTCATCATTAGAATGAACCTGCGGTCAGATTTTGTCTATTACAGCAGTTTGTTTTTCTGCTCATATTGAGCCTTGCAGCACCGAATTTTGAAGGTTAAATGTTGACACTGACGTCTTTCAGGTTAGTTTTTGAGAACATGGTCTTCTCTTCCTGTGTTTGATGTCAAAGTCTGAAAAATGTGCTTCTCTTCAGTAGCTGGATGACATCTTGCTAGGTGAGACCTCATATTTGTTGTTTCATCATTGTACTGGAATGTTTGGCACAGGTTTTACACACTGTCTCTAAATTAGCTGACTCATAGTCCCAAAGCAGCAAAGTAAGGTGGTAACATTGTTCTGTTATCACAGGCTAAGTTAGCCACCAGTGCAGTTGCCGCTGTTTCCACCTTAATGTGATGTGACGTCACAGGTGGTTGTTT
>KV751401.1:174658-188946 GCA_001698575.1 Mola mola
TGTATTACACAGTAAGTCAACACAAGCCAGCAGCTGTCTGATGAGAAGTACAATTTAAAATCCAATTTGTGGAGGAAACATATTATTTGTTATTTGTTTCTTTTTTGGGGGGGGGGCATGATCAATGAAAAACAGTCATTATAAATCTGATTAAAGAGAGTTAAACAGATATGTTTTAGAATTTCAGAAAAGTTTGGATTGACTGATCAACTGGCGGTTTGACAGCTGCAGATCTATGCACACATTTGTCTAGTCCATGTGAAATCATTCCAGTTGAAGATTTCGGGTCAGCTGTTTACATATATTTAAATATTTAATCAGAACAGCGGTGCGATATGCACTGAAGTGATGAATACATCAAGCAGTGGCCTTATGAAGCAGCTGTTTTACCTCTTTGGAAATTGTTTTCCAGCTCCCTGTCTTAAGATGGATATCACATAAAACAGGAAGTTGGTAGGATCCACTTTTGTTGTTGAGATTTGGCCTTGTGGTAGATGGTCCTCGGAATTTTCCAGCAGATTTCAATTAGTTAAATGCGTCAATCCCATCTCAACTTCTTGCATTTTGTCATGGACTTTTTTTTTTTTTTTTTCATAAGTCATGTTATTATTTTCCAACCACATAGACATCCATTTTATGTGCAGTTCTTGTTCAGTTGTCATGCATTTCCATCAAGACTTTGACTGATTACATGATATCATTTTTTTTTGAACAGTTAATGAAAAACTGTTTAGCTCTTGTGCAGCTATACAAACAAGTATTTTTGAGAGTTACGTGTTAAGCAGCACACCCAAGAAGTCCATAGAGTTTGCTACTACCAATTTTTGACAACAGATTGCTACAGCAATGTAACTGAACAGTGTGTTACTGGTCATTGGAGATTGCGTTGTTTCCATTTCTGGCTATTTATTTACATCAATGTGAAAGTATTATATGGTGATGTTCTCAGAGAGCCGCCTATGAGGGAAGGTCCTTTACTCTGTTTCCGACTGGAAACAAGTGGTTCCACTTGTGTTCTCAGTCATGAAGCCCACACTTTGGTTTTTAATGACTTAAAAATCTTTATTAAAACACTCAAATCAAATAACATTAATATCCATTTAAGACCAGTACACATCTCTCAATTTGTGCCTTTATATGTGTGTGTCATGATTTTCATTTTACTATGTAGTGTTTTTGCCAGGCCTCTGTAAGAAAGATTTTTTTTAATCTCATTGGTGAAATAAAATATAAATATATAACCCTGAGCATCACTGCCTGTCTTTTCCATAATCTTCTTGGAAACTCTGATATGAGAGGGCGTTCACAGCAGCAGATAACAGATAATAACTGTATTTACCGTCTTTGTTTGCGGTGCTGGTGATTACGCTCTCTTCCTCCATTTTCCTCGCCTAAAATCTAGATGCAATCTCGCCTTCAAGACCTTTATATATCTGAGCACACATGAAGCACACTTACGTGTGGAAAGGGAGAATGATTTTAGGTGCTATCTCCTCAGCTTCAATCTACGGGTGTATATGGGGAGTTGAGAGATAATTATAGATGAAGAGTAACATTCTGTAGAGACAGGCTAATGTTTTATTAATGGCAGAGCTGGCAGATGACAGCCATATTTACCATCCGGTCATTAAGGCATACTTCTCCTGCTCTCGTTCTCCATGTCTCTACAGACTTTGGTTCTCATATCATCACTTTTTATTTTCTATTAACTTCTTTTAAAGTCTTTGCTGCTGATTGACTCCAGGGTAGAGCTGAATTGCCCCTGACCTCACCAGGCTACCACACACATGCATGTTTGTTCCGGTGATGTCTGACTTGTATCGCTCATGTATCTCTTGTTGTTTTTTTCTTGTTGTCTCTGCATTGTTTCATCCTCGTTCTGCCTCGTGCACTACAGTTTAAACTAATATTGGATGACTTTCTCCCTGGTTTTCCTCACTTCGGCAAACAGACTGAGATAAAAGACGTGTGACGAGTTGCAGTGGAAAAGAAATCTTGTAGCTGCTGTTACACAGTCTCCAGCAGCTCCAACATTAAACTTTCCGATTGGCAGATAACACGTCAGGGGGCTGTTTGTTTAAAATTGTTTTTTGTCCTCCTTTTTCCCTGAACTTGGGTTTATAGGCCCTTGTACAGGGGGTCAACCTGTGCTTTTATTCCCTCTCAGATCTCTGGCAATGGATTAATGTCTTGACCAACTTCACAGTTTAACTTTCACATCAGTGCAGTATAAGTTTTCCAGCTCATTGAATCGACATTTACATTTAAGAGGTGTATTTTTGGTTTTGTGTGTGTGTGTGTGCGCAGCTGTCACCTTGCATTAGCCAAACTATGTATCTTCTGCAGCCGACCACGTCTACGAAAGATTTAATTATACACCATCTCAAGACGCACGAATGGACACGCACGCACACGCACGTGCGCTGAAGTGTTTGGCTTCAGGTTATCCGCCCACTCTCTCGTCCATCCGAGCACTCCCTCCATCACTTACTTTTCTCATTTAATAAAACACCACTTCACTACACCATTACCTCTGAAACAATCTCTTCCTCATCTATCTCTCTCTGAGCAGCTCCTCCCTCGCTCTCTCATCTAATCGTACCTCCAACTCCTCCTCGCCCTCTTTGCTGGGAAAATTTTGTTATACATCTTGCATTCAGCAATTTATTCTTCCCATTTGTCATTTCATTACTCAGCCTTTAAAGCACCTGCCCCCCTCCTCTTTCTTTCTCTGCTGCTTCTTTTGTCCATTTTTTTTCAGTGGATCCAATTGGAGAAAAATGATCTGTTTGACTTTATTAAAGAAATAGAAAAAGCAGCAGAAATACCTGAACTTAAGCCACCTTTTCGAGCTCAAATGGTATATAATTCTTTCAACTTTAAACCCTGCTAAAGCGGTAAACCGTTTGTCTCCCTCGCTCACATTACATTCATCATGTCTCCTGAATTGTAAATCAATCTGCAAAACCATCTTTCAGATTCCATGACCCATGAGTAATTCTCGAATGAAAGCTTTCTCGTGTGAACCCATTAGGCTGAGAACTTTAACAGTGGCCAAGGAGGTGCTTGATGACAGAACTGGCAGAACCTCAGCTCGTATCAGCCAGCGAGCATTAAATCTCCGCAAATCCAGAAGTGGTTAAAGGCCGGCACCTTTCTCAAAAGAGCCCTAAAAAAGCCAGCTGCACCGCCGTTAGATGTTGACAGTAGAGAGAAAATGAGCAAGGTATTTGAGAGGATCAAGGTGAGAGAAACTCATCACGGAGCTCCGGCTGCTGCTCTTCACAAAGGGCCAATTGTCGGCAATTACCAGAGTAGGCAAGTGAGAGATGAAGGGAGCGTGAGAAAACGAGGACGGAGGGATTTCTGAATCTCTGCGAAGTGCAATCAGTGCTGGGTGAAATTACCATCATTAAAGAATTGCTGAGAAATGGGGAGAATATATGCTCCTCCAAATATCCAATCCGACCAGCAAATGCTACCTGCTTGCCCTTTCTTCTTCTTCTTCTTCTTCTTCTTCTTCTTGTTCTGACTTTATTTGATACTCATTACATTTAACTGTTTCTATTTTCCAGTATAAGATAAGGATAAGCTCAAAGGCTAAAATGACATCATTAAATTTGCACGTTAATGTATTACTACCTTCAATGCATATCACATTTTGGACCCCATTATGTCCATGTGGTGTTTTTATGTACTAGGACACACATCATGACTGAAATGAGCAGTCAACATCATCTCTACCCCAACAGTAGAAATAACTGACACAGTCAGATGTAAACAATCATTCAGTTTCTTCAGCTGAAGAAACTAGTGTTTCAAATTATATTTTTGAGCTAATATTTTTTACTCAGTCAGTTTTTGCAGTTAGTAAGTTGATGGATGACGTCAGCCATCAGACAATGGGTGATTTGTTGATTTGTACAATTACTTCTAGTGTTTATCAAGCCCCAAGGAAGAGCAGCAGGCTTTGCAATTAATTTGCGATTAATTAGTTACAGCTATGTGAAAGATCAGGGTTATTTTGGTTTTTAGGTCCGTGTGATGTCAGTTCAATATTCACTCTGATTTTAGCTCCAGGTTAGTCTTCACTATCTCCTCAATATCTAAAAGAGACTGTTTGTAAAGCTTTAAGAGCTCTCACTGATTCTGTCTGAGTCAGGAGTTGTTCATGGGATTCATCACAGCTTGTCTGCTGGACACTGACACTGAACACGACAGTAAATGTACTAAATGCATTTTGTTATTTTACTTAACATTTTGACTGTTTGCACATAAAATCCAGAATTTTAGACTGTTCATGGTGTCCATACTACAAAAATGTGTAAAGTACTAACTTTAGATCTTCTTCGAGTTGGTTTGTTTTTTAATTTATGTTTTTTAATTTTTTTGCTGTTGATTCACATAGAATGTGTAAATAGAATAAAATACTGTGTGTTTTTTGACATTGTGATGGTTTAATTTTCCTCAGCAGCTCTTCTCACTCCCACACATTTACTATTCCAATGAGTTTTAAAACTCCTCTGCATTCCAGATGTGAGGAGTTACATAACCTCCTCCTCTCTTCCTTCACGCACGCCCCCTTTTTGCACGAACACTCACACACATACATACAAAAAACGTAACCTTTGGTGACTAAAAACTTGTCTCTGAATGTGACAGCAGTAGCTTTAACCAATAAAAGAAAGTTGATGCAGATAAAAGATCAAAGCCAGCGAGACTGGCTCAGTCCTGCAGAGCGAGTGAGGGGAGGGACAGAGGGGATTTCAGGCATAGAACTGGTTCCAAAGTTTGTGCATTTCTGTGTGTGTGTGTGTGTGTGTGTGTGTGTGTGTGTGTGTGCAGTTGGAAATTTGCTGGAAGGATGGGATGGATGAATTATTAGGACCCTAGTTTGATTTTAGAATTTTGGAGATTGGGAACCTGCTACACGGGGGATTTCTGAGCTTCTCTCTTGTTGAAATGAGAGCAGATAAGTTTCAGAAGCCTACGGAGGACTGAAGCCAAATTTTTCTTTGTTCCATCATAGCTCTGCAGAATATTAATTACTTCCACAAATGTCTGCAGGGGAACAGAGGGAGATGGGATTTAAGTGAATGAGCAATGTGGTGGAGGAATGCTGGAGTCCATTTAGGAGTCATGAGTGAAGAAATTCAAAATGGAAACAAAAAAATGATGAAGCTGTTAAGCCCCCAGCATGTGTTGTGAGTAGCAATGTGGACCCAAACGCAGACACAGACCAACGTGGATATGAATGAAGCGGGTTTTATTGGTAGGAAAGTGGGGAATGGAGCTGGATGACGCGGGGATGAAGCAGGCCAAGGCAGAGGACTAGAGGGCTGAGATGAGTGAGGGAGAAGGGCGAGGGCTGGCAGGAGGAAGCAGGCGGTAGTGGGTTGGAGAGCTGGCAAGCAGGCAGGCAGGCAGGCGAGTAGTGGTCCAGGAGTACTGGAGAGAGAAATGACAGTTAATAACCCAACCAACTAGGAAAGATCTCGAGACAAGGCCTGAAGCGTAAGCTACCACTGAAGTGGATTCAACGATCTGGCGATGAGTGGGTGAAGAGCCGGGGTAGATATACTGCAGGCTGATTCATTGATGAGAGGCAGGTGAACAGACTGGGAGAGGTGATGAGCTGATTGCCGTAAGGAGTGTAGAGCCGGGAGCCAGTAGAGCCACGCCCAAGCCAACACACACACCCACACAAACAAAACAAACACAGAGAGACACAGACCGGGGAGCACTGGAAACACAGGGAAGGGGAAAACACAGGGAAAACACTAGGGAATTGTCCGGTACCATAACAGGATGGTGGGTATACATTTTGGGAAGTTGTTATGCACAATTTTCTGTGTCCCTAATCTTACTTTTTTAAGGAGTTGTACTACATGTGTCCCCTGTGGCTCTGGATCAGCTTGAACTCTGCTTTAAAACTTTGTTGAAACTGTAACTACGTATCACAGATCAAGTACAAACCAAAATCCTGTTTAGTGCCTATTTCTCACCTAACATATGTTTAGAAACATGTTTAGTCCAGTTGCTAGCTGTTAAAAAAGAAAAAAAGAAAAGAAAAGAAACAGATAACAAATCCAAAATGGGGCTTATTCAGTCTAAAGACAAATAAATATTTTCTATCTAGTTTACTCCCTGGTTATGTGGCCTACTTAGTGTGACAGTGGTGTTTCTCCTGCTGTCTTTAGCAGCAAGTTTCTGCTTTTCCATCACCCCCTGGTGGATGGCTGCAGCATATGTCCTGGCATTTTAGGTAGTTCTTAGCATGCTGATCTATGTTCAAGTATATATTTTTATGATTACTTTGGTTTTAATTAGGTTTTTGATTACATAAAATAGGGTGAAACTTCATGATTGACAGTTGAGCTCTGCTTCAGATTGGGGTGCAATTCGCCCATTATAAAGAAAAATTGAAGAAAAACGTGTCAGATTGTCTGACTTTCAGTATGATTAGCAGCAGAGTCATAAACAATTCTGATTCATTTGAAAGATTCTTCTGGCTTTCTTCAATCAATAATCATGAATAGAGCGAAAGATGGTTGCAATTGAGGGAATTTACTTTTGTAATGTTATATTAAGTATCTTGCAGGTCCTCAAATGCTACATAACTTTATTGCTAAATTATCAGTGTCCATCAGCCTCCACTACAAGTAAGATTCCTCCTCCTGCATGTTAATACCAAGCGTTCACCCCTCTTCCCTCTACTCTTGCATGCCTCCTAATCTTACCTCTCATGTTAATCTTATGGTTTTTTTTAATAATCTCCTTAAAATCGTCACACCTTGTTGAATGCAAAGACTTCCTCACACTGAAGGCCAACTGTTGCATTTCTTTTATTTCTACACCTCGGTGCATCAAACCTGGTTTATGTTCCGAGGCATCTTTCGCTCAAATTCACAGTGAACAAAAGTACGAGTTGTTGGCTAACTGGAAACACTTTTTCTTATTTCACCAACAAACTATAGTTATATCTTAATAATTCATACGTTCATCGTGACATAATGAGTGTGTGAGCCCATGCTTCAGAACTAAGAGCTTCTTTGCAGAAATATCCATGCCACCAAAAGCTCTTTGATTCTGTTGATATTGTGCTAATGTTGTTCTTGGGCCCTCCATAAAAAGTGCTTACACACACACACACACACATGCACACACATACACACAGGCACCTCGGACTGCCGTTGTCGTTGGTGGGAATCATCAATTAATCTAACAGCTGGCCGGGAATCAGAAATGATAGCCTCATTTGATCCACAACAGCTTTAAATTCAGTCTACACAAATGAAACAACAGAAACTGAGTTGATAGAACAGCAATGATCAAAAGCATAGCAAAAGGTCATACACTATGAATGGATGACGACATCCATTGCAGTCAAATGCATTTAGAGAATTTATCATTCATCGATGGCATGGACCAAATGCTATCACAGACGCAGATTAAGACAGAGTGCCTAAATCTGAGACACAGAGTAAGTGAGCATTTTCTATAATTCAAGAGGTAATAAGTTAATGGCTATATTTTAAATCCCTGATGCCACTACCTGAAAGAAGAGATAAATGTGTGCTCACCAATTAAAAGTTCAGGCTTTGCACTCAGCATGTCACTGACAACTGCAGCTGGGCAATATGGACAAAATCTACTTTCACAATGTGGATAATTTCATTTCTTGATAATGATATATGTTAAAATATAGTACTTATTTATTTTTTTTAAAGGCCTATGCAAGATAACCACATACAGTCCCTCATGACTACTTATTTTTTTATATTTGTGTGGCTTGAAGAAAGCACTGTTTTTAGCTGAAAAGCAATGCATTTGAGTGTTCAGTCCTGCTGTTGGTTGATTCAGGTGCAAATCTCCATGTCCAAATTTGAGTATTTGAATTCAGCAAATTGTGTCATAAATATGCACAGTGACTTCTTTCCTCCACTGTCCTCGCAACTGTTGACTGTCGTTTTGCTATTTTCTATCTAAAGAAGGCTCTCAATGCACTCAGTTGGTCTGGAAAACTCAGGGATAAATCTCTGCTGCAGTGGAATTGTGGATGGTTCCCCAACATGTCTTGGGCGCCAGTGCTTCGCACCGCTTGCACTGACAATAATTACGCCTGTATATATCAGCCTGAAGAGGTACAAAGGAAAATGGTACTTGACTAGTGTGTGGAGGAACACCACCATGAGGGGATCTCGTTTAATAATGATGAAGTTTTTATTAACGTGAAGCTTGTGTCACCCCTGGCTGTCATGGACCTGAAGTGCTCACACACTAACGCACACACACACTCAGCACCTCAGATTAAGAATTCCCATCTGTCTACAGCGATAGTAGGGTATTAGCGCCACAGCTAAATCTCTTAAAATCCTGTTATTTTTTAATGCGTGCTCATCCCACATTATCTTCGCCTAGACACACACACACACACACACACACACACACACACATTAGCCACTGTCATTGTCTCAATTGAGTCTTGGGTGAAGGAAATCTTCTTTCTCTCTGCTGCAGTCACTAATCACTCTTCCTGTAAAAAAAATGCAGAAAATGTTTCACCTTTGGAGCACCTAATAACTATTTTAATCACAGATTAATCTGAAAATAATTTTCATGATTATCATCATTTACTGTATAAATTGACAAAAAATAGTGAACAATTCTCATCACAGAGCACAAAGTGACATTTTCAAATTCCTTCTTTACTCAAACCAGTAGTTAAAAACCCACAGACTCCTCACTAACTAGAAATTACAAAGACGAAAAGCAGCAAATCCTGTAATTCAAGAAGCAGAAACCAACAATTGTGGAAGATTTTGCTTGAGTCCAGAATGATAAGATTATTCGCTGATCAAAACAGTCAATCAATTTTTCTTTTGACGGACTAAATGTTCAGACTGATTAATCATTGCAGATCTAAGGTCCTTACTGTTTCTCAACAAAAGTCCTTGTGTGCAGCCTTGAAGTATACACATTTCCTTCTGCCTGAAATCGTTGGAAACCCTGACTGTTTTATTATTTTGAAATGTGCTTACATGTGTGTTTATTAGCCAGTGGGTCGGCCTTCATTTCCCACAGAGATTTTGCGCTCGGTGGCAGACAGAACTGCAGCATGTGGGCGTGACAGCAGTAGAGTTCAGCTGTGACTGAGTCCTCCTCAGTGTCCAGTTTCCTGCTGTCCACGATGTCCGACCTGCTGCTGATAGACTTTTAATAGGATCAACTATTATATTGATGAATTGAAGTTCAATTTGTACAAGCAGATGACGTAGCTTGTTGTCTGATGCTGCAACACTGGTGTATCCCAGAACCCCATGCTATTAATACCATTGTACAGTCAGGTTTGTTTCGCTTCACAGCATCTATAAAAGCCCTCTCCTGTCTCTTAGCCTGCTCGCTAACACTTAAGCATGTTAAGAAGTTGAATCTGTGGTGTTCTGCATCAAGATGATAGTGCGTCTAAAAAAATATAGGTTGGAAAAGTTCTTTTGTTTGTAATTTCATTCAAAAAATAAAGCAAAAACTGTCATGTACTCTATACTCATGCACTTAAAGTGAAATATTTCCAGTGAAGTATTTCAAGTTATTTTGATTTTGATGATTATGTTTATTTTGATTTTGATGCTTATGGCTGATACAGTTACAGTGAAATATTTTTATTTATTTATTTCTTTTTTGGAGCTGTGGGCCATAATTATCAAAATTGAAAAAGTTATGTCAAATAAAATGCATAAAGCATTAAATGGAATGTGCAATAAATCTAGAATATATTAAATGTTTACTTTCTTAAATGAAAAACTACAATATTCGATGTTTTTGAGATGCTGTAGTAGATTTTCATTCTGACGTATATGAAATTTAATGGCTGTCATGATGATTTCAGAGAAATGTTTTTAACTTTGGAGAAGCTGCAATGTTGCCTGAGAGCTCATCAGTCTGTCAGCCGTGTGCTTGTTTGCATTTAGAAACTCAGATAAGCAATGAAGTTATTATAGGTGTATTTGAGGCAGCAGCACCTGTCTGACACACACACACACACACACACACACACACACCTACACTGAATGCGTAAACAGAGGATGGAGCATGAATGTCAAACTCACCTTAAGCGTAGTTGAAAAATGCCTCCTGTGTGTGTTAAATGCCTCTGGTCGCCTACATTACACACACGTATGTGTGTATGAATGTGTGTGTTTGTATGTATGTATGTAATATGTATGTAAATAAGGAGCAGCACCGGCCATGGACACACACATTAATCGCCAAGACGTCTCATGCTGAGTCCCTGAGGGCGCGGTGTCAAGGAAGGTGACGTGTGTGTGTGTGTGTGTGTGTGTGTGTGTGTGTGTGTGTGTGTGTTCATATCAGCCCTGCTTCTTGTCCGTATATAAATTACTTTACCTTCTCCTACATCCTCTTCCACTATTTTTCATTACATCAAGTTTTTTGTCCTCCCACTTCCTGTTTTTCATCTTTTCTTGTTCAGCAATTCCTATTTTATCTGGGCAACCTGCCTAAAATGACATTAATGACTTACAAGGGAAAAAGAATATAAAAATTACAAAACACTACTGTAATCCTTTGTAATTTTATTGCTGTTTTTATTAACACTTAGCATTTTCACATCCATTCAATTTGGAAGTAATATGTAATATGTAATGCTGGTTAATTCATTTGAAACCTGTTTTACAGTGAGAAAAGCAATTTCAAAGCTGCCGACCGAAAAAGAAATAAAAAGCTAAGAAAGTACCATGATCTTAAAGTACAATGTTGAAATCTGCAGCAGATAAATATTTCTTCCTCTCTTTCCTCTCCCTGTTGGATTGGTGTATCCTGACACGTTAACTCTTTTCAAGTGTTAAATGTTTTAATTAGTGGTTGCTTCCACTCTGCAGTCTGCACGTAGCAAAAGTAATAATAGTAATGTGACATTTAGAATTTGTTCGCTGATGAGGATTCTTTCATTAGTGACCGAACGCCTGTGATTACTCTGTGGAGCTGGATGAAACGTTTGTGTAGCCCAGAGCAGAATTTCCTTTAATAGGACGCATTTTCCAATAAAAATCATAACAATATTTGAAAAACCCAGAAGGGCATTTTACTACACTCTTATTTTGAAGGTTTTTCCAGCCTTAGCTTCATAATAAAAACTTATTTTTAACCCATTTTTGAAGTTATGTCTCTCTGAGACTGAATCCAGGACCAAGTTATATCCTTGGTTATTTTTGTACATTTGAACCAAAAGCAAAAAGCAAAGAATGTAAATTTAAGTACATGAACGTGATGAGGAATACAGCTGCATGCTGTGCTTTGTCACAAACTAAATTTAGAGGTGTGTTCTTCCAAAGGAACAGACACATGCTGATGTGAGGCTTCATGGGAGCTTGTTGGTGGAAAGCGTTCAGAGCGATATGGGGCTGTTTTCAGTGATGATGGAAGTAGGACGAGCGCACAGAGAGACTCCCTACTGAGAGAGGGGAGCACAGCTGGAGAGGCTAGCCTAAAGATATTTTGCTTCTCAGACAAACATGCACATGCAGCAACTCCTCTCACATTTACATACGCATCCTCGAAATGGGCACATGTATAAGGAGCACATTGAGTCCAAAGAGATGTTTTTTTTGTGCCTCCACGGCGTGTGTGCAGTATATGTACACATTAAATTCACCCCCAGGAGTGGATTTAAAAATGGAACTCAACTAAGGTTGTTTTGTTGTTTTTTTTAATCTATTATTATTCAAAAACCTGAATGGTGTACATGAAAACTATTGTAAAAACACCCAACACATTTAAACTGACAGGCATCACAGGTATAAATATGAGGAAATTTGACATTAATTTTGTAGAAAAATGACAGTCACCATTTAGACTGGTTCCCTATAAACTGCTTTCATTTTTCTCTCTGCCACCAGGGAGGAAATCTCTGGAAATCAGGCAGTTTTTGATATGTTATGTGCATTTTTTTTCTCCTGTCAATCAGTTAATCAGCAGCTACTTTTCAACATTTAATGAACTTTAAGATGTAAACAAACAAACAAAGTCTTTAGCCTAATAGCCAAATTGTTTAACATTTTCACTTACTTACAAATTCGTTATTTTCCTTTAAAAGATGTTCATAATGATAACTAGAAAATGACCTCAATCGCATTTCAATAAAATCTTCAGGATCTCGGGAATTTAAAAAAAGAAATAAAAGTTTAATACTCAAATTTTTGCATCAATTTGATTTATTCATATTAAGTTATTTAATTTGGCACCATTGGCCCAAGATGACAGAAAATCATCCCTTTATGTTAACTCATGTTATAAAAAATGGATAAAAAATGTTGAAGTGATTTAAATACATATTTATTTGAAGTTAATAGACAATATTTTTGACACTAGGTTGACTCTGCTGTCACCTTCTGCGAGCTCCACCATCAGCTCCAACTAACTGGTGATGGGACCACATAGAGGATGAAGTTGGACTATAATTTGATGGATTGAATTTACTCATATAAAATTGGATGTTGGGACACCACATTGATGAGAGGATCGAGGTCTGTCTCTGTATCTTTTTCCCTGGACAAGTGCTCTGTAATGGTGTGTTTAGAGTAATAAGACCATCACTTTTTACAGATTTCGATTCAAAAAGGCTTTCAATCTGAAATGGAAACCATTAAACAAAAAAAAAAAAATTACGTCAGATCATTTTGTCCTGAATAAATATTTCTCTTTATCACCCTCACTCAGATTGGTTAAGACAGTTCCTCCTAACAGGACACATTTCCACACCGCAATTATAGATAATAATAGAAATGTTCTAGTGAATATGAGGTGTTTAAAATATCACAATCCCCTTCTCAATAAACATGAAGGTGTCACTCAACATCCTGTTAGATATTCCAGACGGAAGCTTTTCTTAACATCCCTACTGCATTCTTGATAACTCTAATTGCACCCAGCTGACACAAAAACACCCAAAGACACCAGTCTCACATGCACAAACACACACACGCACACACACACACTCTGACCGTGCAGACTGCTAATTCCCTATCTCTTTCACTGAGCGGAACTTGCTCGTTCTGATCCTTTTTTTCTCATTAATGCCACTTAACTCTGACTCCTCTTCCACTGACACCTCCTTCCCCCTCATCCACCTTTTCTTTACCTTTCATTCACCTGTGTGTACTCAGCTGAAGGGTAATTTCACCCTCAGTTTGCTCTGCTCTGCCTTTTTTTTCTTCTCTTTCGTCATCGGGACTGTAAACTGAAGGTAGACATAAGTATGACCTTGTGGTTTATCAGACAGCTGCACACATGTGTGCAGAAACATATTTTCAGAAGGAGGCGCTGCCCTACATGCATGCATGCAACAACAACATATACTGTATATACATATTAACTGCAACTGCTAGGTGCTATGTAGGCCTAATAGATATATGAAACAAGAACTGTCAACTGCCTATAAATAATCTTACAGCTCTAAAGAAAACAGCCAGCAGCATCATACCTGACCACATGGCTTTTTTTTGAGATGTTACTTCGAGGATTTGCCCTGCCTCTACAAGACTCTTCAATGTAAAATGGTTCCATAGCCCACATTTTTTTGCAAACACATTAATACATTCTACTATCACATTCTATGCAAAATAATAGAACCGTCTTTTTTTAAATTCTAATTTATTTAATTGAGTTTCAATAGTGGTGTGACGATACACTCAGCGGATGAGATGATACACGATATGGGGTGCACAAGAACGTGACAAAACGAAATTTTAACATTTAAGAAAACCTTTAAGAAAACGTCAATAGCCAAATTTATGATTTTAAAAATAATACATTTATTTATATTGCACTGTTATCAGCATTTATCACATTTTGCTAATAAAACTACTTCAAAAGTGAAATATATTTGTTTTTTATGACTTTAAGAACAATGTTTAATTTGCTTTGCAAAATCAAAACCAGATTCTAAAGTGAATCAACCTGATTTACCTGTAAAGAACAATGGAAATACCAGCTGGCGTTCGTGCATGAATGATGCAGGGAAGAGTCGCCGAATTCCCTGATTTATTACCAAGTGATAGCCACCCTGGCAGCTGCGAGAGAGACCCGGGATTCCTCCACAAACAAGCACATTGTCGCTGTGTT
This sequence comes from Mola mola, assembly GCA_001698575.1. Lineage (NCBI taxonomy): Eukaryota > Metazoa > Chordata > Actinopteri > Tetraodontiformes > Molidae > Mola > Mola mola. The sequence goes on from KV751401.1 coordinate 188,801, forward strand.
GAGGTGCCTTTTAGGGGGAGACCTCGGAACAGACGCTAGCTCTAGGTTGAAATCTCATTGTGCTTCAAAACATTTTTCATATGTCAGAAGAGAAATATTATTTAAACAAAAAAAATAAAGAACAAAGCAAAAAAAATCTGCAGACT
>KV751401.1:189015-221134 GCA_001698575.1 Mola mola
TTGTCACCTGACCCAAGGAAACCGTTAATAAGCTACGCTAATGTTAGTTAAAACATCTACTGCAAGGCCAAGTGTGATTCAACGATCAAAAGAAAACCTTATTGCATGACTCATAAATGAGGAAATGCCATTAAAGCGTTAACATTGTCTGGTTTGTAAAAACACAGATAATATAAGGAGAATTCTTTAAATTCATGATTTATTGAAATTGCAATACCAAAATATATGTCACGTTTCCATTTAGGAATAAGAAAATATTATTTTAAAGGGAACACAAAAAAGAAAACCAAAAAATGGAACAAAGCAACTACATCAATGAAATGATGAATCAAATGAAATATAGTATAATAATATAATAACATTTTAATTAAACCTATCTACCATGTAGTTTTCCTTTTTCTGTCATATATATTTTGTTTATATATTCACCCATGCATAACCTTTAGTCACAGCCATATAGTAGATGTGTACCCATACATAATGCATGCATGGACAGATAACATTATCAATGAAGACAATATAATGAAAGTAGTCCAATAGTTAATGTTGATCAGGAAGAGTCACGTCTCTGTGGTCATGCCAAAGAAGAGAGTGTTAGTAAAGGAATTTTGTGAAAGGTTGGAGGTTTCTTTCTTCCATCATATAGTATCTTGTCTGTGCAGTAAGCGGTCAATTTGTAAATCCAGTGTCGTGGGGACTGTGTATCTTCTGATCTCCAGCCGATGCTGAAACATTTGTTCACTGTAGTGCTGGGAAGGAGGTCATCTTTGACGCAGGCGCTCGGCTTATACCTGCGGATCCTTTACCACCTGCAACACTCTGCCCTCTGACTCCACAATGTCTGAAAGTGGTTCTGACAAGGTTAGATAAGTGACATCCTCCCACACACGTTCACAGACACACACACACACACACACACACACATACGATGCAATCCCCCCCACTTGCCTTTCTCCACCTCCTCCTGGCCTCCTTATCTCTGTCTCAGAGTAGATGGTTCCTTTTCTCATGAAGTTCATCCATTTTTCATGCAGCGCACCTCCTCTGACTCCTGGCCTGCTACTGTCACATGTGTAGCCCCCAAACAATGCCATGGCTGACTGCCATGAATCTTTGATGTCCGAAGTCTTCTGCCTTCACGCAGGCACACACACACTCACACATACTCCTCGGTGACTCTATGCCTTAGAGACAAAGAGACTCTTTCAAGATTTTTGTTTGTACCTGTGTGTGTAAGTGCATGTGTGTGTACAGGAGGTAGAGACAGGATAGTTCTCAGCAATACACTAAATAATCAATACTGTGAATCCAGCCAATCTAAAAGTATTCTCATCAAAATTTGACAGCTAACAGCTAATTTCCTGTCAGGAATGACAATGAAAAGCAGCAAGTCCTCATGAAAGGTGGCGACTAATATAATAAGCTTTTATAAACAAATGCACATCACCGGGGAACTCTTGTGCAGGGAAAATGTACAGCTGGACCTTGATCTCAGTGGCTTTCACTTGTGGAAATGTATGTTGGACCAATGAAATCCTTTGTTTCAGCTGCTGTCAATTCAATGTCAAAATGAGGGAAAACCTAATGAATTTGTTGACACAGCATCAAGTTTTGTATGATAAACAACACAATGAGCACTTGAACAATCACATCAAGGTCAACATACAGCATAAGAGCACCAATAAGAAGCACTACGATGAGGATGTAGCTGATATTCTCTTAAAAATGTTATATGTTGGTACTGAAAGAGGCCAGCTACATCAGCTAACAAATCAGTGGTTTAGACAAAACTTACAGAGCCTCATTCATACAATGTAAATGAGTTCAGGACTAAATCTAATTGCGAAGTGTTGTTTAGAAAGGCATCGTTTGTTGAAATGTTAATATAGTATAGTGCCATCTTCGCTTTCAGTTTCATGTGTGATGACTGTGACCGAAGTGAAACCCACATCAGCAATTTGGACTGTGGGCATAACCTGGCACAGATTCCGTGGATGCAAATGTCAGCTTCTTTGCGATGTTGTCCGATGGGTGGGGCAGTCCCTGGTAGAGTTAGCCTGTCTGGCCCTGTTGGCTTTATTTTAGCTCAATATTCTTCATATGAGAGTGTTGAGTGTTTAGAAACAGTAGCATGCGGTGGCAGAATGTCTGTGGCTTTGGAACTGACCAGCTCCTAGAATCTCTCGCTATTGGTCATTCTGCTGGCTAAACAGCATAGTGCAACTATTGCTACTGGACTGAAGAGTAGCAACACATCACCAAGAGCTTCGTTTAGCTTGTTTAGCTTAATTTGTCTTCTTCATTGTTTTTCTACGTGTGTGTGTGTGTGCGCTTGTGCATCCCAAAAATGACCACGTGACTAACTGGTCAAAACATTCCTGGTTGTTACCAATTAACAGTTTCTGCTGACATCAGTATAAACAGCTTTTAATCAGTCTGATTAAACTCTGATTTTTAATTTTGCAAATAGTCTCACTACAAATATATATTTTTCAGAAATCCCAGAGGAAAAAAAAAAAATAGGGCCTGTCACCTTCATACTATACATGTATACATGCATCAGTGTGTACTTTATATTGTGAACTGCTACAGCATGGCTGTGTTTATGACACAATTAGGTGGACAGTGACCTCAGTAATGCAGAAGATGCCCTCCATCAGACCAGCGTATATATCACCAGACTTCCTGTGGCCCTGTGTGTGTGTATATAAAGAAGCTGGCCAAGGGCCCAGAGGTGCTCAGGGTTAATGGATGGGGCCTGGTGCCTCCACTGACAGCAGGTTAATAACCAGCGAGACACACACATGCAGGTGGGGAGGCTGAAGGAGATCAAGTTAGTGAAGGGGGGGGGTTGGAGTGACTTCTTCGCTTTTTCTTCTTCTTTCTCGTACTCCATTTCAGTGGGATCCTGAAAACAACACATCACACAGAACAGCGCTGATGTCCTTGAGAGAAGCCGGGAAAAAAAATGAACAATTAAAATGTATATTTGGTTGATTTGTAAGTTTCCTCTAAAACACCTCCAATATTACAATGCATCATAAAACTGAAACTGCTTTGGCTTTCTCGTTTTCTTTGGCCTTTTACTAAAACTTCATGCTTCTGTCACTAAAATATTTTATAATATCTATGAGAATTGGGTAAAATTATCTAAAGTGAATGAGAAGGCAGCAGGAAGTATGCATTTAATTTGGATTACATGTGGAGACGTTTTTTTTTCCATTATTGGTAACACTGGCAAAGTCTTTGAAAATTCCATTTAGCCTTTTAAATAAATGATCAGGGAGACACTACTCACATTTCTTAAAATTTATGACATTGTAAAAGTTTTATACTGGTCGGAAAAATGTTTCCCTCAGCTGTCAGCCATAACTGCGCTGTTTCCATAGAGGTGCAGAACTTAATAATGCAGTGTAAAATGGACAGGAGTAATAAAAACACCCAAAAAGTTGCTGAATATCTGAGGATTTAATCATCCCTCTTTCACTACAAATCCAACTTGTGATTTGGCACAAGATGAAAAACATAGATAATGTTTCCCTCAGCTGTCAGCCATAACTGCGCTGTTTCCATAGAGGTGCAGAACTTAATAATGCAGTGTAAAATGGACAGGAGTAATAAAAACACCCAAAAAGTTGCTGAATATCTGAGGATTTAATCATCCCTCTTTCACTACAAATCCAACTTGTGATTTGGCACAAGATGAAAAACATAGATATTTTCCAAAATAACACTATAACATATTTTTCAGTTGGAAATCAAGATAACGTTCTTGCATTCTATTGCATATTTGATTTTTGTAATTTTTTTGTCAAAGTGGTCCACAGAAATTAATATATATATATACACAGCACAAGAACAGCCCTTGAACACAAGATCCATAGAGGGTTGACCACCACGATATCCGGTTGACTAGTCACCACCATCTTATTGGTCTGGATCTGGAAGTCCCACAGGATCTTAGCTCGGTCATTCTCAATCATCTTTGGAGGTGTTGTCCACTTTGATCTTGGAACGCGCAGATGTTCCTGTACACTATGCTGGCCACTTGGTTATGTAGCTCCAAGTATGCCTTACCTGCCTGCATCTTGCACCCTTCTGTTATGTGGTGCACTGTCTCGGGCATCTTTCCACAGTCTGCACCTTGGGTCCTGTCCGGTGTGACGTTATATATATATATATATGTAGGTCTGAAGTTACAAAAGCTTGAGAATCTCTATGCCAATGCATTTTCCAAACAGGTTAATTAAAAGCCTCCTCATGGTGATCATTGTGAAACTGAAGACAAAATGATTCATGTTAAGGTTGAACAAAAGCTGTAAATGGACATAATCGTGTATGTTCAGCGAGGCAGAGCAGAGACTGCAGTACAGATTAAACTCCAGGTGCAAGTGTGAAGTGGCCCCTGGAAAACTTGTGTGTGTGTTCAGCACAGTGTTCGTACAGTATGTAAATACGGGCAACACACATACACACACAGAGTATGAGACCTCTAAAGTGAATCAAAAGCTGCCAAGTTGAACGGACGCCTGTGACAGGTGAATCAACGCTAATGGTTTTAATAGTCCAACATCACCCCATTAACACACACACACACTCATTCACATTTGACAGGGACAGACATTTCAAGGTTGCGCTGCAGGCTGCCTCTCCCTCTGCCGTTTCTTTTCTCTCTCTTCCATGGAGACGTCGTTTCCACCAGGTCAGCATTAAAATCAGGTCTTAGGCAAAGTGACATTAGCAATGATAAATGAGTTCCCCGTTTCATTAATCATCCGGGTGAAGGGTGTGCAAAGTGAGTGGCGAGACTTGGCGCTCGCCTGCTCCTTTGGCCTCCCTTTGTTTGTCGACGGCTGATTTGCGTGGGCAAAATACGAACACGTCCGAACGAACCTGCAATCAAAGTGACAAAGTCACAGCTGCGGAGCTTCAGGCGGAATAATCGCATCCAATCACAAATCCCATTTTGTCGACGAGCTGAAAAGACTCGGCTGTAATTATGAAAGCTGAACTCTTTCATCGTGGACAAGTTGAGCCAATTAGCAAGTCGGGGAAGTCATTTCAGCAGCAAACAGCTCCGTTCCATCGTCTCGACCCTTTGAACCTCCACTGTTTTTGCGTGGTGCTGCCGTCGGTTTGTTTGATGTAAGGAGAAGGTGTTGTGTTTAACTTTGATCTCGCACTTCCCGCGCAAAACTCTGCACAATGAGAACTCCATGGGATGTTTGGGTCACCGGGTTATTTCGGTATTTATATGAAAATCTGTTCTTGTGCAGAAGCTGGCAGGACACAATTTAAGGCTGATTCCTGCCTATTAGCTAGACAAAAAATGCAGGTTAAAGCAGTTTTATTTGGCATTAGATGCTGCTGCTCACCCGTCAATATTGACTGTATCCACTCGGCTGGAAAAATAGTGGGGATTAGACTCTATCAGTTTATAAAATGTGTGAATGCTATCAGATGCATCTGAAACACATTTGCTGCAATATTATTCCATCTCCGTGTTTCGGGTCTTAGTGCAGGACTATCAAAACGAGAAAATCAGTTTTTATAGCTGACAGTCACCCATCAAAGATGTCATTCCAGTTGTTCGTGCTTGTTCCTGTAGCTAAATAATTTAAGATTAGTTGGAGATTAGTGCTAGGCATGGGCAAATGGTCGAAGAGCCTGACTTCACCCAACACGAGTAACCCCAATTTTCTCACTCAACATAATGATAAAACAAAACTTAAGATAAGTACATTTATACTGTATTATATATCAAGTGAACGTAAAATATTTATTTCATTTTGACTTTCCTGAACATTTGTGTGGTCTGTGCAATTACAAAAAGGTTTAATGGGTGAAATGAGATATGCAGTGCCAAGTAAAAAAACCCCATCTTATTTCAAGTTTTTTTGACAAACAGGAGTATGCCTACAGCAGATTAGTTAGGTCTGCTTGTTGGATCAACACCATAGGTACAGTGTTGTCATCTACCCTGGGAAGTTCCCAACCTAGTTAGTTAGTTAGTTAGTTTATATGGTTAATGATAACCTGCTAATCTGCTTCCCACCGCTTGGTAGCAGCACAATGATCTCTTCTTCCGGAACACTCAACACAAAATCTATCTCACTGTTGCCTTCTCAATCAAAGCATTTTAGAAACACAGTTGTGCAATCCTCGCAGCATGCTAGCATGGCTGTAGACTGTAAAACATGAACGTAAACTCTGTGACATCAGCCACAAGTTTCATAGGAATCACTCTGAATCTTACTGTATCAACAATGTTTCACTGACTAAGACCTGTGGTGAGCGTATTCAGGTAGCAGCTAAGCATGAAAATAAAACGCATAAAAAAGAATGAGAAGAACGTAGTAAATAACCTCCTTGTGGCGATCCTCTCATTGTGGTGTCAGCCTCCAGTGGCCATTTGAGGAACTGCAGTGTTGGTTTTATTTTTCAATCAAACTAAGGTTGTTGCTTGATTTTTCACTTGAAATTCCAGCATTGTTATTCCAACAGTTATGCAGTGCCACAGATTACAGTACACACTGTGCAAAAGTTAATTTCAGTGTATCATATGAATTGTTATATAAATAATGTACAGGGTAAAATGAAGTTTCTTTTTCAAATCCACAAGGGGTAGCAATGTTTCAAACATAGTAAAAATTACACTGAAATCCGCATAAAATGTTAGAAATCACAAATTGCATTTTTTTTATAGAATTGTCATTGCTATTCACTTACTCTTAAGGAACTAAACACTGATTCAAAACGATTCTAAAAGCTATGACAGAGTGCACGGCCTTCTATTCTCAGTGGGTTCTGTAATAAAAGCAAAAAAAAATCACATTCACACAGTCATTTTATTCAATTTCAGTATCAACTATAATGATTCATGCAGCTTTAAGTGCCTTCACTGAAGCTTTCCGGAGTCCAGCTCTTTCTCCGAGCATTTCGAGGATGCCATTAAGATCACTATTTAGATAGAGCACAGGGTGGGATCTCATCTTCCTTGGCTCAGGACCTCCTCCTCCTTCCAGAGCTGCTTGTGTTCTCACAGCCCTTTGTGTTCCATTTCTTCTTGTGAATTTTTTTTTTTATTTCTCACTCTTGCTTTATTTATCTTCATATGTCTGTTTTCATTTAATCATATCTCTCAGTAAGTGTTATTTTTTGTTTATGAATATCTTTTTCCTTTTTTCTTATCTTTTATTTCTGGAAAATGTGGTAATTTATTTGTTCTGCTATAAGACAGGGTTGTAAAAACTTTACACTACCGTTCCTGCAACTTATATAAACTTAGAATAAAATGGGTAAAAACAGACTAAATTTAAGTCAATTAACCAGTTAATTCATAACATTTATTAATTTATCCTCCCTACTTTCTTTGTGTACTCCTCTTGTTGTTTTTTTGTCTTTTTTTTGTAAGTTCTGTGTAGTTTCTCAGGGGCTCCAGAGGACCTTTTCTCTGCTTTCAGTCAGAGAGAGCAGCCAGAACAATTACAAATCGCAAACGTTGGGGACAGATTGGGAGACAAAAGAAGGAGCAGACAAAGAAAGGAGGAGGGAGAGGAGTGAGGGAGTGGATGATTAAACAGGAGTGATAACTAGCTTCTTGGTCTTATCTTAATTATGAACAGGATGACCCAGCCGTGATGCTCGCCGTGCGGCCGGCACCTCATGGTAACCACTGACAGACACAGACCTAATAAACCTGTCCGACTCCCCTAATCAGCTCATTTTCCTCGTGTGTGTGTGTTTTTCCTGTGAGACCAGGTGAGCAGCGAGAGTGTGAGATGATGCTTTAATTGCTTTTTCCTCTTTCTTGCAGCTCTCCCTCATTCCATCCCTGAGTGTCTGATGTCGGGGCAAGCATGGCAGTGTAACACACACACACACACACAGATTTCATTTACCTGGTCAACTTTAACTGCCTGTGTTATTTATTTTTATTTATCTGGAGGTTTTTGGCTTGATGGGACAGCACAGTATATCGTTGCTGATAAATTAAGAACACCTATCCACTTTACATAGTTTTCACATTCTTCTTTACTACAAATCTTCATTATTAAAAATATGGTTTATTATATAATGTTTATAGTTGTTTTGCAGAAACAGAGAAATGATGCTTCAAGTTCAGAAAATTCATTTTGAACAGCCTAAATATAATGTCAGGTTTTAAGCTGAGGATAGACATTCAGCTCTGCAATTTCCCTGAATCAGTCAGACTGGTGCACACGCGTCAACATCAGATGGCTCCTGGCTTCTTGGTTATTCGGAGTTCAATATAAAATGCCACAAAAAGCTTTGAACAGGTTTGTCCACTATTGCTTACAACATTGCAAGTATGTCCATTAAGATATTAATTGTGTCTCTGATGACACATGGGTTTTCATTTGGGGTCCTAATTGGGTCTAATTACATTTTGGGATGTTTATTTTGTAAGGTTTGGACTTATGTGTTTTTCATTGGACAGTGACTATGTGGGTACTCTTTTGTAGTTTGGTTATTGATATTGTTAAATGGATGTTATCGATACTATAATTGGTAAGTAACCAAGTAAGTGAAAAGGTTTCTGTTAGCACACTGATTATCAGAAACGTGGTGGTTGGAAAAGCAAGTTTAAGATTGAACGGTCACTGGTTTAATCCCAGGATCCGGATGGGTAAGGGAAACAACCATTCTCCATCTACAATGGAGCAGAATCCATTGGTGTGTGGTTGCAGTATAGCTCCCTCTACCTCCATGTAAGCAGACTTGGGTTAAACTACAAAACTAAGTACAAAAGAAACATATTTTTCCCCAAGATGGCACGGAAGGTCACGGAAGCCAAAGTTTTCCCATACAGGTGATTTAAAGGATGTTTGAGATCTTTCAAAATCTTCTGCTGCTCTGCTAGCATGAGCATCCATTGTGTTTACATCCAGCATATGCGCCATGTAATGCATCATCATGTTTCAGAGTTCAGGGGTCATATACTGACTGTGAAAGGTGACTGTTGCATCACTAGTAATAAGCCTAAATGCTGCTGTATGAATTTGATTTTTAATTACAAAAAAAAAAGGTTGCAGTGGACATTAATGCACTTTATCCACAGCAACTGTCATCTGCAGTTCAGTCCCGATCCAAATCATGGGGAGTGATCTGTACAGGTCATGAATCAACTTCTTTCTATTACACCCCTTGTAGTTAAATATAAACATTGGCAAGTATGTGCATTCAGATCTTAAAGACTGTCTTTTCTGGTCAACATTTGAATTCTTAGTATAATGCAGGTGACATTAAGTCATTGTGTTGTGACATTTAAATTGCTTGTAAGCAAGTTTCATATTCCACTGTTTGGATAAATAATCCCAGATTTAAAGGTGACAAATTGTGCATGGAGGATTTATCTATCATTGTGTGCTGTGTTCAAGTTCACTATCTCCCCTTTGAATAGAGTTTAAGACAAGAAAGACAGGATTAGGGCCTGGCTTTATCCCTTTATAAGAAGTGTGAATGTCATCGGCTGCATCTGAAATGCATTTGTAGAGAATCCTTTCATTTTTCATGGTCCGACCAGCTCCTGCCAAGGATGATCTCTCTTGCCCAGATCACTTCTAAACAGCTTCCTGGTTAAGCCGACATATTGCTCCCATTCCCAACCAGAGCCATTTCAATTAGCTAATGAGAGAGCCGACAGGGAGGACACCCAGCGCCGCTCTGATCGTCAAGGTTGGAGCTGGACGGAAGGAGATTGAGCACTTGGTCTAATCAACAGGGGTAATTACACTCCCTCACCACTACAGGTGAGAAACTAGCCGGCAAGCTGATGTGGTGAGAGGACAGCACGGAGAGACAAAGTGATACCATTTCTTCATCTCAGAGAGAAAAGCAAACGCAGGTTTTATGATGTAAAAGTGTTCAAAACTTTCTGATAATGAGCCCTTGAATGGTACAAACTGCTATACCCAGTTTTACCACTATGTGTCACTGGTAACCCAGCTGGCTCCGGGTGGAACATAGTAGGATACTGTGATTGAAAATGTTAATATGACACAATCCCAGATTTCAAAGAGTAACCAGATACAACAAAACCAATGCCTATTCAGACCAAAGAGAATTTCACATCTGGTGCATATAAATCCCAGTTTCCTGAGTTACTTCCTGGTTATGCGCAGTAATGATTCTTTGCTGCCCCACCCCCCTATTTCCTGCTCTTCCAAAATGTAAATTTTCTTCTGAAGTTTAACATCAAAATGATAAATTCAGCAAAACTTAAATCTTTAACAATGGCAGGCACTAAGTTCAAGTGTGCAGAGGACGCTTTCAAGTCAGTTTTTCACCACCTAGAAGTAAATGTTGATGGTAAAAGCCCTAAAGTCCACAGAAATATTATAGAGTTTTAAAGTTGAAAAATATCCAGGAAGTGTTGATTGGTATGGCTGTCATAGCGTACTGTAGTTATTTGAAAAGAGCAGTTGGAGCGGGTCAAAATGAAGCTTTTGAAATATTACGTATATGTGTAACAACATTATACATCATAACCTGCAGTTACTGATGAGAACTTCTTTCAGTGGATGTTGGGGCTGGGGTTTATTTATTGGTTTAGTTAGTATAAAAGGGAAGCATTACCTTGTATCCTTGAACTAATTGGCTATCCTGGGGCCACATGCTGCTAGCTATGTCCACCTACATCTGACAAATAGTCGTAGATTTGCCCGAAATGATTAAGTGATTAATGTTTACATTGAAACATGCTAAAAATTCAACTTATTGTGACTATTTGTATTACTGAATGTGAGACGGTCTTTCAAGTGACATGAGATATGCTACATTGGCTTTCTCTGTATGAGTGTTTACTCAAAGAAATATGAAGAGCACATGATATTGACCCCCTAAGTTTTGCACACGTTTAACCCATTACTAAATTTATGGCCAACAAACATATTTTTGAACATGCAACATCCCTCTCAACTGTGCTTTTGTTGCTGAGTGAAGTGAGCGCCATTGTTGACATTTAGAATTGATAGAAGTCACTGGTAGAGCTGATAACTAATAGAGAAATAAATCAATGATGGATCCATACAACTCAAACTCTAGAAAGAACTGGTGCAAACATCCACACACTGTCTCCTGCACTCTCCTTCTCACCTGCTTCTCATACACTCATGCCATTTACATGTTCCCCATCTCTCCAACATATATATGCAGCACATGCAGACGCCCAGCAGGAGTCCTGTGGACTGGACCTCCCCAAGGCCGAGCTGTGGATTCATCAGTTCAGGGGCTTCCCCTTGCAGGCCAACGGGCCATTCAATTGAGAGCGAGATAAATGGAAAGATGTAGGAGGAGGTAGAAGCTTCATTGTCCACACAGCGGGAGAAAACATGAACCCATGGAGTCATCTGTGCTTAGCTGTGTTATTTTATTATTTACTATATCAGACATTCATAAATGAAAGGAACACACACACACACACACACTGTTGAGCTCATACGATCTCATAGACTGCACAGTCCTATGACTGTCTCTCAACAATCGTTTCATTCATGTAAGTGCAGTTATTTGTGTTCGAAAAGGATATTTCTGAACTTAAAACGCATCACTTGGGCTCCCGTGTGGTGCAACTTAAATGATGTTCAGTATCACTGAAATAAGGTTGTGAGCTTCAGGAAAAGAAAGCTGGCATTCTAGAAAAAAACAGGACATGACGTAACATGTCACCACGTTGGCTTTTTTGATCAATAAATGCAACATTTCGAATTTGAGGCAGATTCTTTTAACCTAAATGAGGTGTCTTTACTGACAACTGCAAATGGTCAATTCTTAATTTTACCACACTGGCATTTCATGCTGATAGTAGTAGTATCTTCGCAGGAGGCCCTCCCCCAGCTCCACCTCCTCATTCAAATATGGCACAGATGCAACCATCTTGTTTTTTAAGCCAGTATTTTGGTGGCTGTTAGAATTAGACGCGGTGTAACTTAAGACGTACCAACTCAATGGCCACCGGGAACATCTGTCTTTTTGCCGCGTCTTGCTCTTGTCTGCATTTACTATCCTTGTTGGCATATTTCATTTTCAAACAATCAGACGCCAATTCAACATGCACAGGTGCCATTTTGTTTACAGTTTTTATCTCTGAAGATACATCTTCAGGTTCTCCTAGTGTGCAGGTGCAGAGCGCATATACTAGTAGGCACTGAGCCAACATCTTCGTGGTGTTCCAGTAAAAATTTTCGCTCCACCATACATGGCAGGAAATAATCCAACAGAGCCTCTCGTGGGTACTTCTTCTCTAAACATTATTAATTTAACAATGCAAACATGCTATAATTGCAGAAAATGAATAAGTGTTCGTAGAGGATTTTACAGTACTAAACACTGCTTGGACACGCTTGTTGCTTCGGTTTGTGACTGTTTGTTTGTACTACAAGACCAGCAGAAATAAACACTAATGGTTATTAATGAGGCAGAAACCACAGTAAACAATGCCTCCTTTCAAACCACCTTTTATAGTCTTCAAAGATAAAAAAAAAAAATCTGATGTGATTGGTGAAGCCCAAATAGTAAACAGCCATGGGAAATACAAACAGCATGACTCATTAGTGTCCCTTGTTAAAGTATGTCACATTACCGCCAGACAAATATGTGGTCATTACCAAAACCCAGAACGTCCACCTTGTTAGAGATGAGACAGAATGTTAAAGACCTTCCTCAATAAAAAGTTGAGAATATTCACAGTTTACTTCTACAAGATTATTAGTAAAATGATAAATTAGCCATTTGGTACTTAAGTACTTGAGTATCTTGAGTATCATCTGTTTGTGTTTATGTTTAGAACTGAGGTACTAAAGCAAAAAGTGACCGTTTCACACTACTCTGCTTCTGAGCTGGTTACTTTAAACATTCAATCATAATCTTAACTAGTTGTTATACCTCTTGTCTAAAACAAATTAATCAACTTGTTCTTTCACCATATTAGGACTAATGGGTGTACGATGCACGGCCACTTCATCAAACTGTGACGCTGAATGTGTCCAAGCTGTGTTAAGTACTGTGATGTCCTCTGGAACCACTTTCATTTGTTAACAAATTATTTTTAGCCCTTAATTTGCATTTGATTTGGTGTTGAGCTCACTGGGCCACCATACTTCTCACTCCAAACATCCAAGATGACAGTTGCGGTCACTGAAAATGGTGATCCACACTGAGTTTACACTTGGTGTACTTGTTGATCAAATAAACTGGATGTGATCGGATGTGACAGGTGTAGAGACCAGACAACCTTCAGAGCTGTCACATTTCCGAATCTGTTTCATGACCTCGGCTGCCAGGAAGCCTGTTTCCCCCAACTACAGCAGAATGATTCCTTAAAGGATTGATCGGGTATCACACAATTAGCTCAAAAGGGCTGCAGGTTTACAGTGCCTTCCATAAGTATTCACCCCCCCTTGAACTTTTCCACATTTTGTAGTGTTACCAACTGGAATTCAAATGAACTTAAATGGTCTTTTTCCCCTTCGCTCTCAACACAAAATGCACAGTACTTTTTAAGGTGCAAAATTAATTTTATTGTGACACAAACAATAAATATGGAAACAAAGCAGTCATCTTTTGGATGCCTAAGTATTCAGCCCCCCTGAGTCAATAGGTTGTAGAACCACCCTTTGCTGCAATTACAGCTACAAGTCTTTTGGGGTATTTCTCTACCAGCTTTGCACATCTAGATATTAAATGTTTTGCCCATTCTTCTTTGCAAAGTAGCTCAAGCTCAGTCAGATTGGTTGGAGACCGTCAGTGAACAGCAATTTACAAGTCTTGCCACAGATTCTCAATTGGATTCAGGTTTGGGCTTTGACTGGGCCATTGCAAACATTAATATGCTTTGATCTAAACCATTCCATTGTAGCTCTGGCTGTATGTTGTAATGCTGTAATGCTGGAAGGTGAACCTCCACCCCAATCTTGTCCTTTGCAGACTGTAACAGGTTTTCTAATAGGATTGCTCTGTATTTGGCTCCATCCATCTTCCCATTAACTCTGACCATCTTCCCTGTCCATGCTGAAGAAAAACATCCCTACAGCATAATGCTGCCACCACCATGTTTCACGATGGGGATGGTGGGCACCGTTTCCGCAACACGTATCACATTAAGGTCAGAGAGTTCCATTTTGGTCTCATCTGACCAGAGCACCTTCTTCCACGTTTGCTGTGTGTCCCGTATGGCATGTGGCAAATTGCAAGCAAGACTGTTTATGCCTTTCTCAACAATTGCTTTCTTCTTGCCACTCTTTCATAAAGGCCAGATTTGTAGAGTGCACAACTAATAGTTGTCCTGTGGACAGATTCTCCCACCTGAGCTGTAGAGCTTTGCAGCTCCTTCATATTTACCATGGGGCTCTTGGTTGCTTTTCTGATTAATGCTCTCCTTGCCCGGCCTGTCAGTTTAGATTGACGGCCTTGTCTTGGTAGGTATGCAGTTGGGCCATACTCCCTCATTTTTAGATGATGGATTTGATAGTGGGGCGGCACAGCGGTGCAGTGGTTAGCGCTGTCGCCTCACAGCAAGAACGTCTCAGGTTCGATTCCGAGTCAGGGCGTTTCTGTGTGTAGTTTGCATGTTCTCCCTGTGCCTGCATGGGTTCTCTCCGGGTTCTCCGGCTTCCTCCCACAGTCCAAAAAACATGCAAACTGGGGGCTAGGTTAATAGGTCACTCTAAATTCCCCTTAGGTTGGAGTGTGGGTGGTTGTTTGTCTCTATGTGTCAGCCCTGCGATGAACTTGCAACGTGTCCAGGGTGTTCCTGCCTTTGCCTGAAGATGCTGAGATAGACTCCAGCCCCCCTCGTGACCCCCAACAGGATATGAGGGAGAAAATGGATGGATGGATTTAATAGGGCTCTGTGAGATGTCCAAATTATTTTTTTTTATAACCTAACCCTGCTTTATACTTCTCCACAACTTTATCCATGACCTATCTGGTGAGCTCCCTTGTCTTCATGATGCTGTTTGGTCGGTAATGTTTTCTAATAAACCTCTAAGGCCTTCATATAAAAAGTGTATTTATACTGAGGTTAAATTGCACACAGGTCTATTTGCTAATAATGTGACATCTGAAGGCAATTGGTTTCACTGGATTTAATTAGGGCTTTCACTGTAAAGGGGGGTGAATACATATGCACTCAACACTTTTCAGATTTTTATTTGGAAATAACTATTTTGTGTTGGTCTGTTACGTAAAACCCCATTAAACTACATTTAATTTTGTGGTTGTTAAGTGACAGCTTATGCAAGGCACTGTATATAAGCAGCCTCAGTCTCCTACTGCTCTCTGGTTTATTCCCAAAACTGTTTATGAGCTTTGAAAATTAGTAAATTGAGTGGATTTGTGCTCTGTGCCACCCCTGTGTGGCATCCTGTATGTGGGGGTGTTTGCATCATAAAGTAAATTTCACAATGGTGTCCGTGTGGTCGATAGATTCTGACTCCACTATTATCACCTAATTACAGTGCAGGTGTGTATATTTAGAGTGTGCATTTTTGCAGCAGCTTTACATTTAGATACATTCGGTACTCATGAATATTCATGTATGTCTCCTTCCTGTATAGTCTCTTTGTTCTCACCAAGCACCTTGATGTCTGCTGTAAATGTTACAGTCTTGTCTGGTTATCAACAGTTATTAATCCAGGATGGACTGTTTTTGTTTTTGTTTTTTTGCAGCTTCAGTAAACTTATGTGTTATGATTAAATGTCAGTCAGTATGCAAATAAAACATTTGCAGTAAAGGTCCTAGTTATTTTTCCGTCCAGCGCCCACTTGTGTAAGTAGTGAATATCTGTGCCCACATTTATGGGTTGGTCTTAAAAAAGTGGTGTGAATTGTTGGTGCATTATTGTCTTTAGGCAGGAGGAATTATTCATTATCATAATTGTATTGTTGAGCAATGCAAAGGTGATACTTTTCCTTCTATTTGAAGAGTGCTTTACATTGATAGTGAGATACACCTACATAAGCAGTGTCAAAATGTGTTGACACTCCTCTTGTTGTACACAATGCTCAGATTCAGGGGCTTCAACAGGCTGCTTTCAGTAATTTTAAATGTTTGCATGCACGCTGCAGTCATCAGTTTTAAGTGTGGGCCGGAATTGGACACTCTGCAGAAGAAGCAGAGCTAAACTTTATTCCAAATAGTGTGGTGTGAACTTTTGGATGCGTAGAACAGGGAACGGTGAGAGCTTGTTAACATGTCCATGTTGTGTTTTTTATGTATTAAGACAAACATCATGACTGAAATAAGTAGTCAGTGTCTTGACTGAGGAATTCTGCAATCCACCAATGACACTGCAAAAACAATTTTTTTTGACAGCCCGGGTTTTTCTACAAAGAAAACCTAAGGAAACACTCGTCACGTCTTGTGGTGGTGAAGAGTACCATTGGAGCTAAACTTATGATTATGATGGCTCAACTTGTACACAACCTTCTACAAGTAACTCTTACTCTTTCTTCTATGTGGGGATCTGTGCTTGGTTCAAACATATATATTACTCCAATGTTAGAATTTGCCACTGTGCAGCATATAGTAGACTAGTTTAAAAGTTAGACAATGACAAAAAAGTTAAGCTGTGGAAAATGTGTCAAATTACATCCAAGAGATTTAAGGGCCACAGAGGGATTTTTTTTTTTACTTTAAAAAAATATTCATTTTAAGTAATTTTAAAAGTAATTTTATGAAACAGAAATTAAAACAAAAATTAGTTTTTATGGGTTTAATTAATTGCTGGGACAGCACTTTAATATCAAGTAAAGCTATACTTCAGCAAATTTCATCTGGTTTGAAAAAGCTGCAACAAC
Source organism: Mola mola (assembly GCA_001698575.1). Classification (NCBI taxonomy): domain Eukaryota; kingdom Metazoa; phylum Chordata; class Actinopteri; order Tetraodontiformes; family Molidae; genus Mola; species Mola mola. Next base: position 205,837 of record KV751401.1, read on the forward strand.
ATTAATTGTTGAAGAGACAAACACTGAAACAACAAAGGAACGACATTAATAATTATAATAAGTTTTTCTCAATAAATACATGATATAAATAAACTAATTTCTTTTGTGGACAAAGTTCAGTGTCACAATTAACTGCTTTAAAGAGCAGAGCGGCCCCCAAACACACAGAGTAAACTGTAAATCAGTTGTAATTATATCAATCACTTAGGGTGAAACCCTCCACATTGCAGAGGTCAGTAGATGTTATGTCACATTGTGGACATTTTTAAATGCAGTTGCCTATCAGCTGTGGCGCATACAAGGACACATACAAAAAAGAAGTTTCTATCATTTAAGGTATTTTTTAATCAAGTTAATGTATGTTCAAGTGTTAATTTTTATGATCAGTCTGGTTTTAATTAGTTCTAAGTCTATAAAAAGGGGGTTAAACATCATCATTGACAGCTGGGCTTTGCTTGTGATAAGATGGGCGGGTATATGGGCAGGAATTTGAAACCATGGCTCCATCATCCTGTCAGTACTGCACACATTGTGGATTTAATGGCATCACTACCGCACATCCTTTATGACAGTTCAGTAGTAGCAACACACATACATGGTTGATAATTACTTGAAGGTGAACTCAACAGCATCAGTAAATTACCGTTTTTCTACTTTATGTAAATAATTCATTATTTCTGGTTGTTGCTTCCTCTTTTGTCCCATGGTCCCCATGTTTGAGTGTGTGTTGTTTGGTTTGTCTCCGTAATGATGTTCATTTTGCTCCGATTTGACCAGCTTGTATCTCTGTTAGAGTCTTTTTTTAACATAAAGAACGACAGATTACCTGAAGTGGTGTATGCGTGTGTGTGTCTGAGTGAGTGAGTGAGACACCAGTACAGTCGCTCTTCCAAATACAGTATTAAATCACCCCTAAGCGGGTGCTGTTTACCTCTGCAGTTCCTGTGACAGCATCAGAGGACAGCTCACTGTGGGGATTACACACACACACACACGGGGTGTTCGGCTGCTGCAGGCTCTGAGCCTGTATGTTCTTTTGTTTTCAGTTAATATGGTTTGTGTTAATTGAGCTTCAAGCGACAAAGCATTTCCTCAGGAAACTTTTTCTTTACCCTTTCGCTTTCATTATATTTATATATTTCTGTTTGTCCAGCAAAACTGAGAGATTTAGAAAGTTTGCTTACTGACAGGCAGGTGGGTACATTTTCACTTACTGCTCGGGACATTGCATGACCTCAAGGTGGCGCTGTAATAATCAAATTTGCATAACATCACAATTTTCTCACCAACAAGTTTAAAACCTCTATCTTGACATTTCAAAAAAATATTGCCATTTTGAGCAGCAATATTTCAGCCCATCAGGGCTTGAATGGAGACCAGAGGCTGGCCGGTTTGAGTCCGGTGTGGACCACTGAGGTGGACTGGTGCTTGACCTGCTGCAGTGAGGTGCTCAGACTGTGCAGATTACCTTCAACGAAGGTGACTGATAAAGTGTTTCTTTCTTTTTTTTTTTTACCTGAGGCATGCAGTGCAGAGATTCTGGATGCCTTGTTGTGCCACAACTGATTTGCTCTACAAAGGAGGCGTATATCAGACGAGATCTGTGTTTAACTTTATTGACACGGCTACTGGATTGCATGAGGCAAAAGAGTGGATAGAAAGAGAGAAAAGAGACAGGTTAGGGAAGTCATAGGGGTTGGGGAACGCGAAGAGCACAACAACAAAAACAACAAGTACAACAACAAAAACTACAGTAACAATGAGCGCCATTGTAACTATAACAGCTTACTGCAACAACAGCACTAACCGTAGGGTTTACAATGCAAACTTAAAATAGTATTTACCGTGGTAGCAAAGAGAGTGCCCCAAATACGTACAATCACAATTGTAACAAAAATTGCTAAAGGACTAGCAATGAGGCAATTGCATTTACTCAACTAACAAGAAAGTGTTTCTTTCTTGTTAGTTTGCTAATCCTGCATGGCTGCACCCATTTACTTATTTTGGATGACTTCATTCATTAAACCGCTCACTATTAAAGTATATTTTTAAAACAGAGTTTGAATTTTTTCATCTATCATAAACTAATATCCTTTATAGCCTCTGCCCCTAAATGCATCGTCTTAGGTCATGATTGGAGACTCCGCCCACCTGCTCCCGACCCACTACATTTTTCAGGCCATATTGGTGTATCTCACCTCAGGACAAACTTACCTTCCCAGCTGCTCGAAAACAACTTTGCAGCTTCACTTTGAGAAGCTGCAGTCCTGTCCTGTCCTGTCCTGAACATCAGATCCAAAATTTAAGCTGATGAACGTTATAGTTTTACATCAGGATCTACAGTGTTTAAATTTTGAAGTCGGTTATAGCTGATACATAAAAAAAGCAAAAAAGCAGCAGCAAATCTGTTAGTTTTTTTTGTCCAATAAATCTTTTTTCTTTAAATGTGTGCATGTATTTCCTGTCTTCTCTCTCTATAATTTCTCTTTCGTCCATCGTTTCTCTCCTCGCCCCTGTCCTCTTTGTTCCCTCTCCGGCACACATCACATTTACAGGAGAAACCATGTGAACCTGCTCATCTGTGCCACGCGCTCGCATAGTACATCGAAAAAAAAAGCCTTTGTTGCTTCAGAGTCTTTCTGAGTGCACCAGCGTTGACGCTTCATGTCTGTAGGAGGTTAGGTGAATTCGCTTAAAGGTTGATAGCGGCTGAGAGCATTTGGTATTAATAAAAGCAGCGATAATCTGCTGATGGGCGTTTTTTCGAGGGGGTAAAGTGTGGAGATACCGTTTTACCGTGTTTGTGTTAAGTTGTGAATGTGCTGTGCTCTTGTTAATGTGAAAGACAGACAAATGGTACCAGAGCTGGTATATAATTGTGTATGCATACACACACACGCACACACACACACACTCTCTGCAGAGTTACAGTGGAATAATTGAATAGGAGGGCTGTGTTTTTTGCACTTTGCTCGCGATGTGGACTAAATTACTACATGGATTTTGTCCACTGCTTATTAATGGTTGAAGAACTTTCCAGATGCTTAAGTTATAGATTAAAACTATTACAATTATTATCTAGATTTCTTTTGACACAGACCACCACTATCTTAAATCTGTCACAACCCCTCTAATTTCAATGATCCATAAACTCCAAGCTCACTGGCTCCCACTGATGGTATGGAAAAAGATGAATGCCTTCTGGGATGTTTTGGCTACATTTTACAGGCTGGGAGGACATGGAGATGTGGCAGCCATCTTTATGTAGGTCAGCCACAACCTTTAAACTTTTGACAACTGAAGTGATTAGCATTGATAATCTCACTGCAGTGCACTGTTCTGCCGGGAAGCCTGTGGTCCTAGCAATGACATGGGTCCCCCCAAAAAGATGATATGTGCAACCACACCCCAAAAAACTGCTTAATAACTACCCAAGGAACATGAAAACTAGCGTAAAATGTTAACCAAGTCTTAATATGCTCAGTCAGATCTACGTTAGCATCCACAAGATGTGTCTAAAAAGTTAAGATCCATCGTGGCCCCATTGTGAATAAGGCTTTGCGTTTACCCATCATGACATGAACACCTACCATCTGCGGGTGTGGCTGTGGTTTGCAGCACCATGAGTCCCCTATGGATTGGATTACTTTTAATTAATTAGAATATATTGATCAAACAATGAACCAAGCATAATTTCTGTTCTTTGTCCAGCTGCATGTTAGTATTTTCACCAAATGAGAGCAGTAGTTTATTGAAATGTTTTTAAGGCGACATGATAAATGTTTTTTTCATATTCCAGTTCTTGTTTGTTTATCAATCCTGGTATTGCTCACCCAGCAGCACCCTCTGCCCCGAGTTTCACCCTCACTCTGGGCTCGGCCCCCTGGCTCTCACTCCGGTTGGCTGTGACACTTTCTGTCCTTGTTTGTTCTCACAGATATTGGCCAATGAAAAAGGGAGGCATGATTGGAGTTTCCCAAGTGGGGTGAGTTCAGCCAGAGGCAAGAGCTTGAAGCAGAAATAAACTGAGCACGATACCAGTTACTGCAGGGCAGACACACACTGTGTGAAATGTCATAAAGGATATGAGATGTGTTGTCAGCTGCTGCTGCATGCATATATACATATGAACACACACCTGCAGTCAGAGGTTAGTTATTGTCCCCTGTGCTCGCGCAGTTTCTTCTCCCATCAAGTTTTTGTTTGGGACACAACAGAAAGTGAGAACATTTTTGTAATGTTTAAGACAATCTGAGAAGATATTATTGGACCTCACAGTTTACTTGAGTACAGTACAGAAGTACACTAAAATACTCAAGCACTCAAGAAGCACATTATTGTCTTTTACTGGACATGAATATAAGTGGCCTTAATTGGACCCCAGATGGTTTTCCCCAGGTAAAATGAAATGATGATGGCAACAAAGATGTGCAGGATTTCAAGTGCGTTTTTTTAAAAAGCAAAATATTGGACAGAATGCTGTAAATCCAGCAGGTAAGAAATGTCCATAACTTTGACAAATACATAAAAATGTGACAAACATATTTCATGTGATGGATTATTTCTGTGTGCAGGTTGGTTTTCCTAGCATGCTGAAACAATCTGAGCCCAGCGGGGCAAGAAATCCATGGAAAAGATGTATAAAGTCTGATCTGGAAACTGTTGGTCAATAACTGAGATGGTCCTGACTGATAGGACTGGCTGTGTGTGTGACTTTTTTTTATGTCGTAGACACCTTATCATACATCCTGTTACACATGACTTCTTTTAGGTTTTGTTCATTTTGTTAACATTTCATGACTAACAGCATGATGTCCTCACCTCGTAATGTGGATTGATGTCTGTTATTTCTTTTCCCCCGAGGCTGCAAACAAAGTCAAATAACGGAAGACATTTTCAAATTCAGTAGATAAAAACTGAAATAAATATATGCATCAACATATTTTTTGGAGAGAGGGGCTATGTTAGGTTATGTTAGGTTATGTTAGAGATACTCTCAGCCAAGACGACAGATTTAATGTGCTCATGAGATGTATATAGGGTGTGTGTTAACAGCAGTGTAATATGCTCACAAACAAAGACAAATGACTTGCGTATGTATGTGTGAGGAACATGCTCTATAGCGTTTAGCTCTTGTTTGTGTTTCATGAATGTAAATCAGTGTTTCTGCTGTCACAGACCGAGAAATCAGAAGTTGCAGACAAAGCCAGAGTCCATGTTTGCATACCCACATATAAGTGGGTATAAGTATTTATTTATGCTAATATATGCGCGCGTGCGTCCACATACAGTACGCCAGTGTGAGTGCATGGTGGCCTGGTGGCCCTGATTGTCCGTCAGGGCCCCCGGGGAAGAGAAGGTGGGGATGTCCTCCGAGCGGGAGGCTGTCATGGGAGATTGGTCAGGAGAAGATAGAGGATCAAGGTTTCACTGGGATTTTTTTTACGGAGGCTTAGCTTCTAATATCGCCGCTGCTGAGGGTCATCCTGCACGCTGTTTAAGATTCAGCATGTATGACGATGAAACATCAGGCTAACTGGGATGAAAGCGCCAGTTTCTACAAACATCATCAAAAGTGACGCTCATAAATTCATGCTGGTGTTACGTTTTTCCAGCTGCACTTTGGAAATGTTCCATGTGAATTTCCATTCACCTGTTTTGTGTTTGAGTTGCAGAAGTTTCACAAGCTGCTGAAGTATCTATGATTGAAAATATGTTTATGTGTTGAAATGAACCATTTAAGAAACAGAGTTTCTGACCTTCTTCCAATCAAAAATGTGTTTACCCTGAAATGTTTCATCTGAACTAGTTCACAAACAGGTTTTCATCAGATACTTCACTTAAGGGGGCAATTCCAAAACTCTACATACAAATGGAGCAAGCAAGATTTGGTACATGACAAACAAGAAAGCTCATCGCTGCCAATGAACCCGTGTCAACACAATTTATTGTCGACAAAGATGTGAACACACTGTAACATCATAGGAGATATTATTCTACTTTTCACTGCGCAACTGGACAAATGTAACACCAGCATGAATTTATGAGCTTCACTTTTGATTTGATTTGTAGAAACTGGCGCTTTCATCCCAGTTAGCCTGACGTTTCGTCGTCATACATGTGGAATCCTAAATAGCGTGCAGGAATGACCCTCAGTGAAAAGACCCTTCACTGTGCTAGCTACTGCCAGTTATCAGCTAACAAGCTAACAAACAACATGAACAAAAGATGCTAACTACTCCTATCATTTTGGCCTATTTAAAATCCGAGATGTGTATTCATCATTTCCACATACGTAGTACATGGGAACGAAAATTGAGTTCCTAATAGCCGACGGACACAAGTTGTAATCATTTACTGAACAACAAAAAGTTGATCCAAGTCCAGCATCTTTTAAATTTTTATACTTCCAAGCCCATCCATCTGTTCATTTGCACGGCCAACACGCTATCTCAAGAAGGCTTTGTGGGATTTTCTTCACAGTTCGCACAAATGTCCACTCTGACTCAGGAATGAACTGATTAGATTTTGCTCAGAGGTCAAGGTCAAGTATCTAAGTAATTAATTGAATGAGTATCTTAATAAGTAAACAAGGGATAAATACATAAGAAATACTTAGCAAAAAAAATTTCACACTGAAGGTGTTTGAAGTCCTAATGTTCAGTTGTTCGAGGGTTAGTGCGTGGGAGAATCTATGTATATGAAAGTATGTTTTCATTATGTTTTACTTAAGTTTGTTTCTTTATTATACAAATTTCACTTTGTATTGTATTAAAGGAGAAAGTCTGTACTTTTCAACAAAAGCCACATTTCTTGGATTTAGGGTGTTTTATTTTCAGAAAAAACACTTATTTTGTAAATTGAAACCAGTATGGGACACTAAGCTATACAGTGCAAAGTCAAATATGTGCACTTCTTGTGCCACAAAATCGATGAAAAATGTCCCATTGGTTGATGAATTAATGCAGTTGGTTGGTTGGTTGATTGAACTGATGTGGTCTCTTGCTTGGCAGCCGTCTTGTTCATTTTACAGAGATGTAATCTGAAACTGATGTGACACAAAATGAAGAAATGTTGATATGAGACGTATAAAATCCAACTGAATGAACGTCTCTGTGGTCAGCAGAGGCGTTAGACGGTGGAGCAGAATGATGCAGTGCAGAACAAAGAAATGAAGAAGAGGATAAAAAGCATCAGAAATGGAGTGTCCCGAGGAGGAGGAAGAGGAAAAGACTTATATGAGCTGTGGCAGAGAGGAGATTGTCATTTCAAGCCTTCACATTGGTAACAGGATACGGCTATCGTGCTCCAGCAGCTTGCAGGTCACCTCATCGTTCTCCAACTGTCTATCTGTCTCACGTCGTGATCTACAGACAGTTTTACAACTCGGGCAGGATGGGAGGAACGTCTGGAAGCAGCGGCAGAAAAAAGCATTACCTGTGGGTACCTTGCAGTGAGTCTATGAAACCATGCTTTGTTCTTCCCTATGGGACACGGAGGGCCTGTGGTCAGAAAAACAAGGACAAGATGAAAGAAGACGGCAGCTGAAAAACATCCAGCCACTCTTTAACCTGAGGGGTAATAATGCTACACGAGTTGTCCATCATCAGAAATGAAGTGCTTCTACACAGTGAATCGTTTTGAAGGGCATTTTCCTTTCTAAACTGTTTATACTTATCAAAAAAGGAACATTTACAAATGTTTTCATGTGCTTTTGCATTAAAATTTCAGCATCAACTTCATTGTCCTGATATCCACCCAAGGCTCCACTTATACCTGGAGCAGTCAATACTATCTCTTTTCAACTCTGGTCATCACATACAGACATTTTGTCATCCACATGCACACAGTTTGTCTTGGTTTGGTTTAATGAGAACTCGATTATTTTTCAACCTAGACTCTTTTTCCTCTGAAATTTCACAAATCTTTTTATTTAGAAAATTATGCCAGCATGGATTTTAATCGGTAGGACCATTTTATTTGACAAGGCAATACAAAGCAACGGCATTATGGGCAACTCAAAAGTTGGAAAAATTTGCTTAAATCGCTCAGGACGGCAAAGGCGCAGCCCTGACACAAGCAGTCAGTTGTCGAAGTGGCACCGTTTTCCGATGTTTATGAAAGACAAATGAATTTGTTCCAATTTTATACATTTTTCAATTACTTAATTTATGAATTTATTCCAAAATAATGTATGATTATATAGCATGAAATAAACATCAATTAGTTTGTCTTTCATAATCAGTGCCTCTTCAGACACTGACTGGTTGTATCTTGATGCACCATGAGTGTACACAACTAGACTGGAGTAACCTTCCATACAATATATATTTTATGAAACTTTAAAGTCCATAAGACTGGATGTTAGGGCTGAGGTTAAAAAATACCGAAGTTCTTTAAGGTCAAGCCTAAAAACCAAGTCGTTACATTTAGGATATAAAGTGACGCTTGGTTTCTAAGTGGATGAAAACTCCACTCTCCTGGGTTAAAATCATGCGTTTGGACCTTGACTCTACCCCGACCTCCACCACTCCTGGCACTTTCTTTTTGGAGTTAAAATAAAATTAAACTTTTTTTAGTTATCAGGGAAAATCTTGTATCAGAGAATAAATGAAGTACAAAAATAAGTGTATTATAAGAATTACATAAAAGATAAATAGTTCCCAATAGATAATGTAAGGTAAGACACAAAAGATACAACTTTGATAAAACTTAGATGGAACACAAAAGACATTTTTCAGTGTCAAATCAAAGTGACATTCCCTATATTATAACAAAAGTAACAAATATCACATGTGACATACGATAATACTATAAATGATTGCCATGAAATAATAATTTACAGTAGGAATAATTTAAAGTCGTGGTGAACATGAAATGAAAACATGAAGAAGTGCACGATTGAGTTTTTGTGATATTGTATAGGTCGATATTGGTATTACTGTCATTAGCTTTGGATATTTCAGCTGTCTGTCCTGCAGAAAAGGAGAGTTATACAGTTTGATGGCCATAGGTAGGAAAGACTTCCTGTGCCATTTTGTGACCAGATATAAACACCTACTTAGAAGCTTTCCAGTATCAGGAGTCAATCAGAATTGATTATTCACCCAGATCGTGGTGTAATTATGTAATTGTAATTGGATTGTACTCCCTATGAACACTACATTTAAAGTTCTCACTGTCTCACTCTCCACTTAGATAACGTAGTATGAATACAAAACTCACACTAGTGGGGAATGAAAGAAAACATCCAAAAAAAATATATATATTAATACAAGTTATTAATTCATTGATCGGGCCAGTTAATCTTAGGGACAACCGGTGTGTTTTCCGATCTGTTTCAGTTCCATGAAACAAAAGCGCTGACCTCTGAGTGCAGCGGCTGTCCAGTAGAAGGACTGCCCTCTAGTGTCTCTGTGCGGTACTGCAGTGCTGGACACCGTCGCTTGAGACTGTGAGGCTCTGCTGAGGGACTCACAGTCTCATGTGAATTTCAAAAATAAATGAATTTCCCTGCTTTCATTCCCACAGTTTAAGCATTTGACTTAAATGTGGTGCATTATACATCAAAAGAATATCCTAATATGTGACTTATCTGCAGCCCCATTGTGTGGTATAAGAATCTTGGCTTTAACTCCGCTCTTGTGCTTCCATGTTTAGGTGTGTAAGTGTGCGTCTGTGCATGCTTGTGATCAGTTTAAAATAAAAAGAACAGCGGGTCAGAGTCTACTTCATAATGGCAACTTTGATCAATAAATCATTTTCAAACATTACTGATCAGAAACCACAGCTGTCCATAGGGGGAAACGTGTGTGTGTGTGTGTATGCGCGCATGTGTATTTTATGCACAAACCATAGCATGTTTTAATGACACAACACCTGATGACCAGGAGGGCTAAATTGTCTGTCACACACTCAAGCACACCTTGGTGAATTTTCCTCTCTTTGTCTCTCTGTGTGTATGTGTATGTGTGTGTGTCACTGTTTATCTGGCTCACAGTGAATATGTTGCCTGCCCTGTGTATGTGTGTGCATGTTCACAGTTCCATACATCCTCTATAGGAGCTGGTAGGAGGCTGAGCCACTGCAGAGCTGCACAGCTTCGTTGTCTACAGCTTCTCCTCTTTTCTCCGTGTATGTCTTCTTTTGTCCTCTTTCCTTTTGCCCTCCCATCTCTTCTCTCCTTTGTCCTCTTCTTTTTGCTGCTGTTTTTTTGTTCTGTTCTTTTTCATTCTTTGCTGCCTTCTCCTTTTCTCTGTCCTGTCTTCTCTCCCATAGTCTTCTTTTCCATTGTCTTTCTGTCTTCTCCACTGTTTTCTCCTCTTCTCCCTTTGTTCTTGTCTTGTCTTTTGCTGACCCACGTCTTTCTTCTACTCTTTCCAGTATGCTTTTTTGTTTTGTTTTTGTCATCTATGTTTCCCTTCTCATTTATTTCTTTTATTTCCCTCTTGCTCTCCTTTCTCCTGGCATTTCCTTATTTTTTTTTTATTTTGTCCCATCTCTATCTTCCGTCTCTTCTCTTTTGTCCCCTCCTCTGTTGACTTTCTCAGTTTGTACGACATTCTTTTGTCCTGCTCTTGGTTTCTTTTCTCTTCTGCCTCATCTTTTCTATTCCCCTTTTATCTTCTTCTATCTTTTTGTTTCTTTGCCTTCTGTACTTCTGTCCTTCCATCTCTCCTTGTAGTTTTCATTGTCCTTTTTACTCCTCTGTCTTCTGTTTTGTCATCGTCTCTTCAGCCTTCCTCTCTTTTTTCTTTGTTCTCCTTTTGTCCTTTTCCTTTCTCGCTATTTGTCATCTGTCTTTTCATCTTCTTTTCTCATCTCCACTCTTTTTCCCCTGTCTTCCTTTTCCTCTTCTCTTCTTTTTGTTGATTTCTCCTTTGTCATCTTTTGTTCTCATTTCTTCAGTCGTAGTCTCCTTCTTCCTTTGTCTTCCTCTCTTCTTTCTCAACTCTTGTTTTCCCTGCGTTTGTCTTCTCCACCATCTCTCCGTCTTTCCAGTCGTCCTCTCGTTCTTTCCCTCCTGCGGGTGAGATATTGCCTCTGTGATGCGTTGTGACAGTGACATTAATGGAAGCACTGTACATTTAACGACCTATATCTCCGGAAATTCATCTGCCGCTTCTTGTTGCTCACACACACACACACACACAATCAGTGCCGCAGATACACATCTGTACACCTGTAAACACATTCGATATGTGTTTGTATAATGAGATTATAAGATCTTGTGTTTATGCAAATGTGTGTGCATGTGAGCTTCAGAGGACACGTGTCATTTAACTCAGCATCACTCTCAATCAGTGTGTGTTGTGATATGACAATAGAGTCAACAGCACAACAAAATAGCGCCGGGGAGAGAGGCAGTGGGAAAATGATGGCCAGGAGAGTGATGAATACAAGAGAGAGATAAAAATTTGAAGAGGAAATGAGGGAGAGAGCAGGAGTAATAGTTAAGACTAGTATACATGCTGGATGTCCAGTGATATGGATTCAAACGTTTCCATAAGCCACAGAAGCTTTGGGTTCACAAATTTGTTGACACTGCCAAATATTCCGCCCCATATTCTCTTTTCTTTCTTTCTTTTTTTTTTTTTTTTCTGAAGGAGACCATGTAGTCGTTTACACACATCATGCCCATCTTGTCTTACCCAGTCATGACTGTATCACCTGTCACCAAAACCTGTGGAACTTTCAAAAGCTGTTATGTATTTGAGAATTTCACAAGGTTCCCAGTTGTTTGTTGCTCATCTTGTTTCACCGCACACCTCATATCCACCTCACTATAATCACTCACATTCCACTACACAACTTCACATACAAAGGGGGTTGTGGGGGGCGCAATCCATGCACCCTTGTCTCCTGCCTCCCGCCGGGTAAGGGGACCCAGTGGCTTTGGTGGTGGTGTGTGATCTCAACCCTTGAGTGCTGCTTGCCCTGGATCGGCGGCTGGTCCTCCTTGGTCCGGGGGCGGGGATCCGGGATCCCTGGGGGTTGTGCATCGGGCATGCCGAGGGCACAACCTTACTGGCGGTGCTGCGATGATTTTTTTTGCAACCCCTGGGGATCAGTGTGTGTGTGTCAGTATGTTTATGTGTGTATGTAAGGGTGGGTCTGGGGCACTCCGGGTCTGGCTGGGTCTGGGGCCTTTTGATTCCTCTCCTGCTTGTGCCCCTCCAGCCCCCATGTCCGGTCCAATTACTTCATGTAACAGTAAATAAATCAATTTCCAGTATACAGCAAGAAAAAGTATCTGAATTCTTCTTGTCAAAGAAAAATCTGTTTGGCAAAACAAGGCATCCAGGTGCCCATTCTGGCATGCCAATAAACTGGGCAGGACAGGTTTAAGAAAACAAAACAAAACAGTGAATATGGAATTATGCTTTGTAATTAACAAAATAATTACAACCATCATTCCCTCGTCAACAGCCAGTTGGAGTTCTTGACAGTGAAGAGGTTGGCAAAATTCACTCTTGAGCAACATTAAACACACAGCATGTTTATCCAAAAGTATTAATTCAAGAATGAACAAGAAAGAAGCTCACAAAGCCTAAACTAGGATATAAACAATTATATACATTTATATACAAGGGTGTGCGTGTATGTGTATGTGCATAAAAGAGAAAATCAAAGTGGCTGCTGAGGCCAATAGGTTGTTAAACAAAGGCAAAATGGCCGAAAGCTGTTTGAGTGTCAGACCAAATGTGTCAAACGCATGTCACCACCCACCACCACGCTCAGAACCTTAAGCAAACACGCGCATCCTCCGGGTACCCAACTCTCCTCTCCCGTCCGGGGTTAGGAGGGGGGTTCAATGTCTCATGTGTTGTTGCCATAGTAATCCCGCTCAGTACGAGAGGAACCGCAGGTTCAGACATTTGGTGCATGCGCTTGGCTGAGGAGCCAACGGTGCGAAGCTAATCATCTGGGGGATTATGACTGAACGCCTCTAAGTCAGAATTGACATTGAATGTTTGTAGGTGTGAGGGCGTGGTGCCAGATTAGAATGAAGATGGTTAGTTGCATGCAAGACCCTGAGTCTGTGCCAGTTAACTATTGTTAATTTATAATTTGTTGCTAATCCACTTATTAATAACCTGACTTCAGTCACAACAATACCATTCAACAAAGCAACACAGATACTTTCATCAAGTATGCGTTAAGCTGTGCAGTGCTGAGTTGATGTGCCCAAGTCAACTTTACCAGTCCTTAAAAGGGGAGAGATGTTCTCCTGGTGAAGTGATCTTTGTTTGATGCAGAGTCCAAGTTGGGGCTCCTGAGAGGTATTATTGTGGAGAATGCTGTTTTTGTTGTTCAGTCCTGGTGCTGGAGGAAGAACAGTCACTCCTTTGCTCGTTGCAGAGTTAGCAGTTGTGCTGAACTCTTCAGTAACTCCCTTTGGTTAGTCTGCAGGCCTGGTTGCTGCTGCTGGCTAAATTTGAGCTTGTTTAGTCCTCAGCAGGAGCTCTGTGGCTCCAGCTTCAGCAAGGTCCGGTGACCAATAGCAGCTCTTGGTTCCACCAGTGCAGTATTTAGCACCAAGCTGTAAAAAGGTGTAGAAAGTTGGGACCAGGGAGGATCACTCAGACTTGAGGCAAAGGCTTGATCGATACTGTGACAGTTTGCTCACTGACGCATAGAGCCAACAATTATCAACTCCCTGGGTTTAAATTAGCTGGCTCTTCTGCTTCGGCCACTCTGACTTGCAGACTGCAGAGGTCTTGGGTGGAAGAATTGACCTTCTGATCACAGGATGAATTCCCCACCAACTGAGCCACAACTGTTAAAATAAATCATATACAATATATTACTTGTTTGATGTAAGTTTTAAAAATTACACAACTTACAGATCTTGATCTGTGATATTGTTCTTTAGTCTCCAAGGTCAGTCCATTGTTTGTTTGACCCATCTACCAATTCTACTTCATCCAGACTTAACCCCTTCCCTCTTTCCTGATAGGCTTACTCACTTCGTCCCACACCTGTATGCATACAAGTCTGTTTGTAATTACCTTACTTCATGGTTTACAAACAGATTGTTTGACCAGAAAGCTAAAAGCTAATAATTAGCTAATAGGCTATTTCAATCAATTCAGTTGCTGTTGACTCTGTCAATAGTCTATTTCTTTCATTGTATGAGTTAAAAGAAACTCACATTTGCATATTTACCTAGCAATGTTAACTTGTAACCATGCAACATTTCTAATGATGAACACCATTTTGATATTGTAGAATGCGTTGAACCAAACTTCTGGAGGAACCCTTGTATGCACACTGCTCTGTCTTTGCATTTGTGTCTTGTGCAGTGAAAAATGCCAAACAACACCATGAGTGATCAGCTCCATGTCTTGTCCTGTTTGTCTATCCATATATATAATAGCATATGTATTGTATGTGGTACTTTCGTGTTAGTTTGGTTGCATTAACCTCTTGACAAGTTAAATTGTCAGTTGAAGGGACAGTGTGGGGGTGAGGGGAAGTGTTAGTCACTTTTTATTTTGTTCACCTGTTAACAGTATTTTTACCTTCTAGTTTTTCTCTGTCGGTATTTTTCTTCTTCTTAATATAATCTGTTGAAAGTCCAACCTTTCAGTTCCTACCTCCATCTTTCCTGCTCTCCACAATCACAATACCTTCTGCATTAGTTGAGTAATTTGCATCCTTCACTGAAAAATTGTCTATTTCCCCTGTCTAATTGATTCCCAATAGTGACATCATGACAGCTGCTGCTGCTCTGCCTTGTGCGCTATAATCAAATCCCACAAGTTGCTTAAGCATTTGACTCTCAGCCCAGCTGATTAGCACATCCACATTGTTTTAATTTTCAAGGTTATAGGACATTTAAATGATCAGTATGGGCAATCCGGATGTATATATTTCTTCTTCCACTGCAGTAAGTTTCAAACATTGTAAATGTAAGGCATGTATAAGTCAGTGGACTACAGCAATGTACTGGGCTTTATGGATTTCTCATGCTTATGTTCTCAAGACATCAATGTTTACTATATGATAATGCACAGAAGAAGTCACATAAGGAGCAACGAGCTTACAATGTGAAAAGAGTTGTAAAAAAACTTCAAAATTGCAACTTCTGCACCATGACTTTTTATGCCTAAATTGAATCCATTTGGTCTGCATTTGTAAAATCTAGAAAAACTGCATGATTAAATTAATGAATTCCCATTTAAGCTAGCGGAGCGCGAAACTGGAAGGGAGCTGCTCAACGAGAAACAGTCAAAAGAGCATCCAATGTAGAAGTTTTCTGATCATCGTAAGCCCCAAACTCATGATTGCCTTT
>KV751401.1:236594-276367 GCA_001698575.1 Mola mola
AGCAGCCAGTTTATCCTTCAGTTCCCCAGCAGCAAGTTTTTTCTCCTGCTCCGTCAAAGGAATTATTTGACAGACCTGAATAACCCAGTGAACTACCAGAACCGATGCAAATCGGCCGGACCCGACTCACTCCTCTGGAACGGCAGCATAGAGTGAAGGAGGGGAGATGCACAACTGTGCACAACCGTGCACAGTTGGGACACTTCATCACCTCCTGCCCGGTTAGGTCTCTGACACCTAACGCTGCTTCATCGTCTTTGGTGAGTCAAACCAAACTACCTGGCAAGTATAAGAGACCTCTAACTAAAGTTATGCTCCAATTGGATTCTGATTCCTTAGTCTTTCAAGCATTAATGGACTCCAGAGCAGAAACAGATTTGATGGGCTTCCAATTTGCCAAGAGACTTCAGTTGTCCCGGGTAGAGCTTACACATCCTCTTTCTACATCAGCCCTGGATGGACAGAAAATCTACCCAGGAGGGGATTTCCGAGAAAACAGAAGTGTGAGCTCCATAAAAGCCCAGCTTCTTTCCTGGGGTGTGTTGTATCAGAAGGTCAAATTAAGATGGACCAACAGAGGGTCCAAGGGGAATTGATCGGCCAACACCATGAAAGGATGTACAGCGCACCTGGTCAGACATCTCTCGGGACTCTGTTGCTGGTTTACCCTCCTCGGAAGAGACAGAATCAAGTGACAACGTCCCATCAACAGCTGCTATGGTCCGTTGCTGTCGCCAGATGTGGTCCAAAGCCAGGTCGACTCTCATCAAGTTGTTGACAACCTACCAGAAGGTGACAGATAGGAGGAGACAAGATGTTCTCTACCGCCCTTGTCAGAATGTTGGCTCTAAACCAGAGATTTACCCTTATGATCCGATTCACGTAAGTTAACCCGGAGATTTATCGATCCTGATCCTGTGTCAAAAGTTATTAATCCTTCTGTCATGGTCTGCTAGTGGTCGGCTCGAATTACCTAGGTCCTCCCAAGTCCACCCCTCATTCCACGTGAGGAAAGTGAAGCCGGTTAGAGAGAGCGCCCTCGTTCCAGCCTTTGAACCACCTCCTCCTCGCATCATCAATGGTGAACCGGTTTACACTGTCCGACGCCTGTTGGCTGTCAGGTGTCAGGGACGAGGCACTCAGTACTTGGTGGGTATCATCAAAGGACATCATGGACCCCAAACTTATAGAGGACATTTTAAAGACTCATCCTCCGAGTTCTGAGCCGCCAGATGTCAGTAATAGAGGGGGGGGTATTGTCAGGGTCCGGTAGTGTTAAGTGTCTTTGACCCTAAGGTCATTCTGTCTTTCCTGTTTTATTTTGAGGTTTTGTTTGTATCTTAATTCCTATGTTCTGTCAAGTCTTCTGCCTCAGGTGTGTGTGATTTCCTCTCCCCCCTAGTGTGTTTCAACTGTGTCTAATTATCTACCCCTTCCCTGTGTATTTAAACCCTGCGTTCCTTTCATCCTGTGCCAGATTGTCTTTTCTTTACCGGAGAGCAGTCCAGTCTTATATCCTTGTAAGTCCCTCGTGTTTCATCCTGTTTCTTTCTTGCTTACTGAGTTTGCCTGTCTCCTAAATCTATACTTATTCTTCTTAGTTTGTTCATCTGGTGTCGACCCATTTTCTGATTAAAACTGCTTTGATTGAGAAGCTCCCCTTGTGTCTCTGCATTCTGCATTTCTCTAGAGTCTGTACCTGATACATATTACAGTCAAACACTGTATAAAGTACAGTATGTTTGTGTACTGTGTTTGTCGGTAGTGTGTAGCAGGTGGTTTTTAATATAGCACAGTAATTTGTGATATGCATAGTATTTCCAAGGAAGTATTACTGTACTGACGTAAATACCCCACACTGCGAAGCAGTAGTTGTGACCAAATAAGCAACCGAATAAGCTCTGCAATATCAATTTTAGTGTTAATATAGGTGTGGATGTTTTTAAAGTTAGGTAAAGCTGCAGCGGGTAACATTTAGGAAAAAAATAACTGTTTTTCGCAACTGTTAAAATGATTACTATTTCCTGACAGTAATACAGTAGACAGAAAAAGTCTAGCTCCTCTGGTTCCGCCTTCTGCTCCTAATGCCCTATGTCGAAACTAGTTGCTTCCACAGGAAAACGAATGAGTGTCTGACAAATGTCTATCATGTCTTGTGAGTGAGCATCTGCAGCCAACACTCTGCTTTGGTGTAAGTGGCAGGAGTGTTACAACGAAATGGTGGAGAAATGAGCCAAAGAAATGAAAAAATGCTCATTTCTGGACATAGACCACAAAGACATTTAAAAATTACCCGATATGTGAAGAAAACTATAAAAGACAAGAGTAAACTGATCCATAATCGTGTTAACCGTAGCTTTCCCTGAGGCAGGGACTTGGAGGTAAAGTGAGAGTGCAGCTTCTTCAAGTCTGCAGCCTGACTCCTCTCTCCTTTCAACCGTAGCAACTGCAGCTTTAATTATTAGGTCATATTGTCTGTAGAGGCGCAGTTATGGAGGGGGATTTGTTAATTTAGTCAACAGTAGATTCAGTAACATCATAACATTTGCAATATTTGAGATTGCAGTCCATCTGAAAAGATACATACTATTGTATTCACTCAAAGGTATGTTGAGTCATAGTACACATATTGAAGACCGCCTTGAATAAAAATCATGCTGTTGACCTTGTTAACATATTGCGTTTTTTTATGTACCACGACTCACATCATGACTCAAATAAGCAGTCATCATCATGGCTGAGGATTTCTGCTTTTGTTCTGTAATCCACCAATGACAGTCTCCAAAAAAATAATTCTGACAGTTTGGGTCTACTATGAAGGGAACCTATCCTGATGACTTGCTTGGGTTGGGATTTTAGAAATGAGACTGCCCATCAAGTAGCTCTTCCTCTTCTTCCGGGGAAGCTGTGTCTGCTTCAAACATGTATGGCTGAATTACTCCAATGTTAAATCTGTCAGTGTGCTGTGTGTAGTAGACTAGTTCAAAAGTCAGAAGATGACAGAGTAGGTAAGCTCCACAATTTGTCATTTTACACAACAGAAATTACTTTTCAAGGGTTTAGTCAATGGCTGGAGCAGGATTTCAACTATAGTACACAGTGTACAATTTTGGACGCAAACTTAAAAATCTCAAACTTTTGAGCTTTAAGTTAGAACTGAATTAACTTTGGCCCGAATCTTCTTCCATAGATTATGTTGAATCAGTTCAGAGGGTTCAGACTGAGATTATAACCCCAGGGACTGAACACCCACACGGACATGCACACAAAGGCACAAATCCAGTACAATTCATGTTGTGTTAGGAAGGAATGTTTCTGTCCCTATTTTCCTCTCTTTCACTCATTCTTACTCTTCTTTCCTGTATTTTTTTTCTTTACTAAATCGAACTCTGTCTTGTTGAATTTATAAATGTCTCTAAAACCTCAACAAAACACAAACACAACTGATTGGAATAGAATGATAAGTAGATCAATTGATAATAAAAGAGCTTGGTCTGGACCTGCTCTACATGTTAAGAAGCTTATAGTCTAGCCTATTTGAAAATTTAAAAAACAAAAACAAAAAAAACTCACCTTTCAGTGACTTCAAAGATGAGACAAACTTGGGAGGAACACATAACAGGAGGGCCTTAATACACATAAAGTGCATCTGCATAAAGCAGTTGTTATGAGCAAATACAAATTAAAGCTATCAAACAGGCCTGTATGTACAGTACAACAACACATATACAACCCAATCCTTCTACAGGCTTATTAAAAGTGTGGTGTAACTAAAGTTTAGAGCAGAAATCATTGCTCCTACACTGTTCTTAATGGCCCCAGTGATCCTGCAGATCTTCTTTAACACTTTTCCCCTCTACAGGTTACTGTATTTTAGCGCAGAAATTACGCTAAACTGGCAGCAAATTGATCACAAAAACTAAACGCACAGTAGGTTACACTGACGCATAAATATGTATGAATAATAATATAATCATCTACTTATTAATAATCATCTGATATCAATTTAGAGAAGACCAGAAGTCGTTATATTCACAATTACATGATATTGTAATCAGGGGTTTAGTGTTTAGCCGCTATGTCAAATTGACTTCAATTCGTGCTCTTCCTGGTAGCTTGGTGCTCCTTTAAGTTGATGTGGGGAAGTCAGAACTGATATCTGTTTAAAAACTTTGTTCTCCTGAGAAATACTGAGCAAACTGTATGATTTTAATGGACTTTGTGTGAACTTCGTTGGACAGGATTGAGGGTAATAAACTGGCCTCCACTACTCTCAGACGCTGTGTTTACTCCTAGTTTGGTTTCCAGTCCTGTTCTGGCTGCTAAACCCCGCTCTCTGCACTGACTCTATTCCGTGAGCAATCAGGCCATTAGCCTCACTGTTAACAATCAGTATAACCACAATCAAATATAATTACACACCCCAAGATAACTACAGCAAACAGTATAGTGACAACAGTTAGTCTGGCCAAATGCTGCCCCCTGTGTTCTGGAGGTACCTTCAAACAAATATGGACGACCACTTCTAAGTGTCCTCAGAAAAAGTAATATTAGAACACTTCTTTGCAGCTCAGCATTAAAGTCTAATGATTGTCTTTTAGAAGTTTGGGTGTTTGTGTGTTGCAGCGGATTCAATCTTGTCTGCTTTAGTTTGAAAAGAGAGAAGTTCATCACATTGAGGTCCTCCATTGTCTGTCACTTCCAATGTTCCCTACTGGTGTCAGTCTGTCAATTGTTGTTACCTTTGCTGTCTCATCAACCCGTTTATATGTGTGTGTTTGCCTAAATAACTCAAGTCATGTAACAAAAAACTGTGGACATGTAATTCGAACTTCAGACTGATAACTGTAATGTGTGAGTGTGTGAGACGGGAGATTGACTCAATACATGAAAATACACCCTCTGGTTTATTGACTAAGAAACGGTGGCTCCATTGTTTATCTCTACTCTCTTTCAATTTTAGAAGATCATAAGAGAAAACAGTCACATGAAAATTGCCAGCAAGGTTTGCCAGCTTGTATTTGTTGTTTAACATTCTGTGTATTTGACAAGATCATCGGTGCCAATTCCTTCTTTGGTCCTTAAAGGTGGCAGCCAGTTCTCACCACCTGCAATGTAAAGCTGTCAGTTTACTTTCCAGTTAAATTTCTAGGTTTCGAGGTAACTACTATTAATATTATTTGTAATGTAGACTGTAAGCATCAGATAAATCGATAGATAGATAGATAAATAAATTAAAAGAAATTCATTTTTACCTTAGAAAGATCAATGAACAGTGCACTGGTCTTTGAGCAAACAATATAAAAACTCCAAAGACAAAAATCAGTGCAAATGCATATACAGTATATAAGGTGTAAATTATTGCACCTTATTAATTACTAATTACTAATTACACTGAAGAAGTAATTCAGAGATATTAGATATCACTAGGTGCAAACTGACCTTGAACATCACGTGACACAGCAAGAGGAACAAAAAGATATAATGACTATTTCAGGTGTGTGAGGTGTGAAAAACTGGTGATGAGTCCAATTGGACTTCTCAGTGTTCACTGAAGCTGCATTGATTCAAATGAGGACCTCAGTTGTATTTTAATTGTCGCGTGCAAGCATCTGTCACCAACTGTCTCAGCTTTCGTTTAATTTGTTTAATCAATGCTATTGGACCAACTTTTTCCGTGAATCCAGTGCCATTTTTTCGAATAATTGCTCATTCAGCTGAATCAGCTGGCTGGAGAAGATGATCACACTGCTTTTGTAGTGTAATGAGATCCTTATTGGAATTCAGCTGCACACACAAATCTCTGAGATGAACACTGAATGTTTTCTGTGTTGCATTAGGGCAGATTTATCTGATTAAACCATACTGCCGTCATTGTGTGTGAACAGGGAATTAATTTTTGTCCTTCAAATTTCCTTTTGCTCGAGTTGAAGTTCAGCCAGAGTCCGCCTGTCTTCAGCTTGGGACATAACGGCCTTGGACGTCCTTCCAGTTCAAAAGAGACAGGGTCCTTCACTGGGTGAGCGAGCCTGTTTTACGTCGACAATCTGACCTCTCCAGATCTGCTGTACCTGTACGTCCTGATTCCAGACACAGTTGGCGTTGTTGCTGCCCAGACCTCAACAATAATCAGAAAGAAATCAAAGAGGCCTTGCATTTCTTCCTTTCTGTTGCAGCTCTTTGGAGCAGACATTACTGAGCCAGTCTGTGATTTGACAGCCTTGGCCAAATTAAATTCAAGCATTTTGAGCAGAAAATTGTTTTGACACATTCAGGATTAAGTGACAAAATCAAATTACTCTGCTTAATGTTAAAAGGCCTGTTCACCCCAAAATCCAAAATTAATGTTTCTACTTTTACCTGTAGTGCTGTCTATACATGTACGTATATGGTTTGGGTGAGAGTTTTGGAGAACTGTAGAGATGTTTGCCTTCTCTCTAATGTAATGTAACTACACAGCCCCTCTCTTGCTAATAGTATCAAAACATACAAACTTTTTTGTGGGCTGTTTCTCTGAGGAAATATTTTCATTGTGCATCACTGAAGCACACGTCTGCCGATGAGGCTCGTTTTTGTGATGTAAAGATAACTGGCATCCCCCCTTTGACTGAAATTCAAGATCAGCATAGTCAGTTTAGCTAGCTAGCCTGCTAACCAATAACTGAATCCAAAAGTGGATGACATGAGAGTGCCCCTAAAAGCAAAACATCTGGATGGCCCCTTGTGGCTGGCAGCAGCATAGCTCATAAACCCCTTCTAAAAATACATATCCAACTGGTGATATTATGGAATCTGTAACTGCAGATTCTCCATGTGACTCTTAATGCCCACAAACTATTGGAGACTGCACCTTTATTTTTTGCAAACTAGTAGATATCAGTCAGACCAAGAGCTGATTAGATTTTCAGCATTTTCTGACATCAAGATTGGCCCTCAGGCGGCGATATATGTAATATGTAATATGTAATATGTAATTTCGTGACATACTGTCGTATCCATTTTTGCCTCTGCTGCCATTTTTGTTAAATTTAAAATGAAAAAGGGGCTAAAACTACAGGACAGGAGCTCGACATCGCAGCTCCATCAGTACTGTGCAGACCTCAAATAATTTAGTCAACACAAGACAGCTCCTATTCTTCATTATCAACTATATTTTGTCAGAATTTCTAGTGGAAAAAGACTTTTTGTTCTTCCTTTTTAATGAAGTTTATTTATGTAGCACTTTTCACAGACAATCATAGTGTCCTGAAGCACTAAGGGCAGAAGTTGTTGGTGCTGTTTCAATCCTATGAACATGTTGGCAGAAATTTTCAAAATTTGGCACACAGTTGAGATTAGTGATCTCAGACTGCTCTTATATGGATATACAACTGAGTTGCAACTCTGGTCCCATCGTGACCTCACGAAAACACTGGCATGCTGACCTTCAAATTGATACTCCGTCCAGTCTCATCCATGCAAATCAGACAATCAGGTGCATCAATCCAAAAACTACACTCTGCTCCTTAATATTGACCCGGATTCAATCCATTTATTTATTCATCTGTCCGTCCTTTCATTTGTCTATCCCTCCATTGACTAATCCACAGCCGATGTCAGACAAAGCCTTGATTAGCCAACTGACGGATCAAGTATGGAGAGGTAATTGGTTGGTTTGTGTGTTTGTGTCCTATACGCAGAAAGCGGCAGAGGAGATTTTTTTTAAAACAATCAAAGAGATAAAGAAAGATTTGATGGAAAGAAATGATTGAGAGAGAAGACAGATTGAAGATGAGACAATCATAACTTGTTCCTTTGGGAGGGAAAATCAGAAAAATCTGCCTGTGCATTTCGATGCTTCAAAACCCTGAAACACCCGTGAAATTATAATCAATAATGACCTTTTAGGTTATGGGTGTTCATGTGGGTGCGAATAATTATATCTGTATTTTTGCACATGGTTAAATGTTAAGATGAGCAAACGAACAATCCTTGCATGTTGATGTATTTCCATTATACAGGTGCACTGTTTCATTTTACACCATATTTTAACGGTGGAACTAGAACAGAGAGTGAGGCAGAGAACTAAATGAGAAAGAGCGAGAGGGAGAGGGTGGATTGAACTGGTCTGGGGATTTCTCGTCCTCAATCCCTCGGTGAGCAGTGCAATGGCAGGGGCCCCAGAATTTGGCTCTGTTTCATTAGGTGTGATTAAAGTTGCTCCGCTGAATAAGGCCTTGTTCAGACCAAATCAGGCATTATGGCAAAAACGCTGGTCCTCTCATTTACTTCCAGCATTGGTCATGAGATTAGGAGCTGGGATTATCAAATGGAGTGTCCAAGGCAAGATAGAAACAGACTGAACTTTTGGAGTAACAAACCCTGACGTCATGAAACGCTAGCCAGTCACACAGCTGTGCAGTTAGATTGTCTGGTCAATAGTGTTGTTGTGCAGGTCCTGCTCCAGCCATAGATTAAAGCCTTAAAAACATTTTTTTGTTTTGTAAAATGACATATATAAAATGATAGATATCTTTTTAATGAAAAAAAATACCTTTGTAGCCTTTACATCTCTTGTTATTTTGCACCTTTGTCTCATCTAGGGCGTGGGAACTATCAATGTGCTAGTTCATTGATAGCACTTTTAGTGCTCAACAATATCTTAAAAAGCGGTATATAAATACAGGACATTTACATTTACCATTTACTTTAACCCTACCCCACCCCATCTTTGCTACCCCCTGCCCCTTGGCTGCAGCTGGAGTGAGCCGCTGCTTACGTGCTTACATGTTCAGACTATTAAACTACTCTACTAGAAGAATAAACGTTTAGGAGAGCAAGAGCTGATTATACACCTAAAACTTTATGCATCAAAATGGGAAGTTTCGCCACTACAACGTAACCCACCTTTCAAATTCTCAAAAATGGATCCTTAGGCTTTCTACACAAAAGAGCCAGGCTGTCAGAATGCATTTTTGGGGACTGTTACTGTTCGAATGCAGGATTAAAACAGAAATCTTCAGCCATTTACAACTCAAATTTCTCTCTTTACTTTACTACTGTGATCATCATAAACAACTTGATATCCTTATATAGACAAATGGGAGCTGGGCGCTATGCTGATGGCACAGTTAAGAATAATTATGGTTTATTAACATACATACATTATGAATCTGAAGGTGAATTTGTGTACACACTTCTTTTGTGCTCAGAGTAAGAACATTTTTACTCATCAAGAAAGAAGTCTGTTGTGTCCATCTAGACAGCTGGTTGGGAAGGTCATAATCTTGCAGTGACCACTTAGCTTTTAACATGCTTGTGCTAGCCAGCTGGGATAGGTCACCAAGGTTGACTTGCTAAAATTTCAGAAACCATCTACATAACTAACAACCAAGTCTCACAGTTTATCCAAGAGACATAACCAGCAAATTCACACATCCAACTCATCTCAGTTCCCAGAGAAGTCACTGACGGAATTTGGATTTGGTCAATAATGGTGGTGAGTTCTCCAGTCGTCCGTGACCAAATTGAATGATCACAGCAATTTTTCTCTCATAAATGCTGCTGTGGTCAACACATCATCAGTGTTGGCTGGTTCTGCATGATTTGATCTTCCACAGAGCTATTTCTTCTCCCGAAAAACCAGATCTCTCACATAGAGCTCTGCAGTAGATGGTGGGTTTAATATACCACCAATTAATCATGTGGTTTCTGATATCAGACACCACATTTCTTATTGTCTGCTGCAATTAAAACGCTTCTATTGTTCTGCACAAAGGATACCTCTCCATTTATCCATAATGTATTAAAAATAATCATTGTTAACATTGTATGCTATGCTAAATTTCTATTTATTTGCTGTCCGTATTAGATTCTTCACAGCAATAAATAACAACTTCAAAGAAATCATGTGCTTTCCTCTAGAACAATTATGCTATTTTGCTGTGAATGTGGGAAAAACATTGAGAAGTGTCTTAAACAAGCTGCCTCCTTCCACTCTTTGAAGTCATATGCAACTCATGATCAACCAGCACATTGTCTCGATTCATAAACAGGCCTGCAGCATTGGCTTTATTCAATATCCAGCTCCGCAGACGTAAATATTGTCATTTTTTGATGCTGAGAAACTACTTCTACTTCTTATATAGCGTGACTTTTAACTTAATGAGGGCATCTCAAATGAGCACATTGGCTGTTTGGGAATTGTTTAATGCTCGGATCATCCTGCATCCACAAACTCAAGAAAAGTCTATTAAACCTTTAAACTGCAACAGAAATGACTTGCAAGGGACTACCTGACTATATTTGCTTATGATGATATCAACTTCAATTGATTTGGATTTTAAATTGTTTAGCACTTTATCATCCTTTTAAATTGTCTCATCTTATCTCTTATTTATTTATATTTAAGTTGCTAATTTCATTGGGTTGCTTCAGACTACATTTCATTGTGTATAAATACATTGGTGGGTGGCCGTGGCTCTATCAGAATATGAGTGTGTGTGAATGGGTGAATGAAAAACGTGTAGTGTAAAAAGCGCTGTATCAATAGAGGACATTTATATTGACAAAAAAAGGCTATATTTATCCCCCCCAAAAAAAGGGTTTTTTTTCCTGAAATTTCAAAAAAAAAAAGAAATGCTAATTTTCATGATGGTTCCATTATTTGCACTGCATATAAGGTAACGTTTTGACGTTACTGCACACTGATAATGGGATGTTGCGGAAGAGTCTAACGCAGGGGAATAGATCGTTAAAAGCACATCAGCTGTATGCAGTGGGGTGCCAGTGCACATACATTTAAAGTGCTAGAAGGACACCTTGGTGGGCACTTCACCATGTTTTGCCCAGCATCCAAGAGGGCATTTTCATTTGGTTGTCACTAGGCTGTCACTTTTCACCAAGACTCCACCAATGGGGCTGAAGACCAAATTCTTAGCAATCTGATGCAAAAATACTAAATGCTAATTATTTTATGTCTATTTAAAGATGATCATGCAAATAATAATCTCTTGCAACATCCCTCCAGCCCCATCAACCAAGGTACCCACGTATTTCACCACAAATAATATTGTAAGTAGACAGCAGAATGGGGTGGAACACAAAATGTGTAAACGTCTCACCTGTTATGGTTTTATGGTTTTACATCATGAGAATCATGAAAATAATGGTCTTTTTTCATTAGGTCAATGTAAATTTTTCTGGGTGTTGGAGGGATGATCAAATCCCCCAATGAAGCACTTGTCGCTGACAGACCCCAGCACTGCGATGTGACAGGGTCATCCATTGATATTAATGGCCTGGTGCTTTGCTAGCCTGCGGTGATTGGTTAAGTTTATTCAGGCATTAGTCAAGGAGGGTAAATCAATTGTATTTAACAGCAGAGGGGCCTGGTGCATATGTTGCGGAGGTGGAAGATGGAAAAAGAAGGAAAAGTAAGAGGAATGAATAGAGGATAAAATGGAAGGAAGATCAAGGAGAGAGAGGATGACCGAGAGAAACTGGGGGAGGAAGAGTTGAGCAGGAGGTGAAAGATGGAGGACAGAGGAGGCGTCCTGTGGTGCCGTGTGGCTTGTCCTTTCCTGCAGATGCTGCTTGTTATCTGTTGTTTTGGCTGCAGAGAGATAGATTTGTAAATGTTCTTTGTGCGTGGACATCTCAGCATCTTTTCTATCTGTTTCTGAGTGATATATTCCTTCGTTTTCCAGAAACAACCAAGCATGAGACCTGATGCACTCTGGGGATCATATCACAACTGACCTTAACCCCATTTCCACAACAGAGTTTTCAGCCAAAGCTACAACTCCATGACTTCATCCAACTTAGCAAAATGTCACTTTATTTGGTTTGAACCTACAGTAAACTTTGGTCTTCATTGTGACACATGGGAGAAGCCTTGAAGGCTTTCTTCCAGAAAAGGTTATTGTAAACCGAACTCCAAACCCTAATCAAGCAGCTTTGTTTCCTTAAAGCTAAGCACTGTGTTTGACCTACTGAGTCACAAATTGCTGGTTTCATGGGATTTGAGACATTTTTCCGACAGAAACTGCTTCAAGTCTAGTGTCTCCCATCTGTGACATGACATGCAACTTTTCTTCAGTGAGAATCCAAAAATTCTGCACTGTAAACCTCAGTCTCCCAGCACGTACTCACAACAATTTGTTACAGTATGAGATATTTTTTGTGTGATATGGGAATTGGGACCATAAGAGCTTTATTTAAAAGGTCCACCCAAAAATGAAAATTAAGTTGTGGTCCACTTATCACCATGCTGACAGTCAGCTGAAGTTTCCCTTTTCACAAAACATTTCTTAAAGCTTTGCACTGCCAAGTGCAACTTCCTTCTAAACAACAGTTAAAAAAACAAACAAACCAAGCAACAAAACAACAACATCCACCTAGTCCCAAATATCCCTATTTTGCCTGAAACACCTGCCTAAAATGTCATCAAGGCCAAACATTCACTTACCGGGGAAAAAAGAACAAATTTGAGAAATTTCACTGCTGCTTAATGTAGCCTTTGTGACACAATAAGCTATTTTACATCAAATAAATTTAGCTTTCTCAAGTATCTTTGTATTGAAAAGTTATATTTTAAAATATTCCCTAAATCTGCCATTAAATTTAGTTTCACTATTTTCTTCAAATACTGAAACTAGCTAAAATGACACTTCATTTGGACTTGAGAATCCTGAGAAATGGAAATGGCAAATGTTACATTTACATAGCACTTTCCTAGTCATATTGACCACCCCCAGCAATTTTACACTAAAGGTTTTGCATTCACCCATTCACACACACATGGAAGTGACACTCGATGTGACTACCTGACAGGTCGCCACCTGTTCATCAGGAGCGTTAACCATTCACATACACTCATACACTGATGGCCCAGAATCAGAGGCAATTTGGGGTTCAGTGTCTTGCTCAATGACAGTTTGACATGTTAACTGCAGGGTCTGGGATCAAACCGGGAACCTCCCGATCACTGTACAACTGCTCTACCATCTGACCATTCAAGGTTAACCCTTTTTGGCATTAAATTTTGACACTACACATATCTGGTATAAGTTAAACTCAAAATGGTTGAGGTTTGGCCGAGACAGGATTGTATGAATATTCAATCAATGATAAACCAGCGGGAATTTAGGGAACAGGGTGGTTTGACAAAAATTGTGGACGGTAGGCTTCTAAGAGACAAACAAACAAGCAAACAAATCTCCTGCACTGAACAATATTCAAAGTACCCGTCTGTTATGTTTTTGTCCTCTCAGATGTGGCCCGACTGAATCTGGATCAGTATGATGTAGTTTCTCTGACTGATGCTCTCAGGGGTTTCCTGCAGGATCTGCCCGCCCCCATCATTCCCCCCAATGTCTACAGCGAGCTGGTCTACACCACTCAAGGTATGGGGCAGTACAAAACCTCATGTAATATATGTAGGTGATTTATTTTGTTGAAAATATGTGTGAAACCTTTAAAATACCGACAAAATACCAACATTAAAAATAATAATAATTGGATATTAACAGAAACTTTTCCTTTGTGTCCTAAGACGTGTTTACACGCTTCCTTGGTGCGTACCAGATGCAAAATGGATACATTGTTTCATTTTTCAGCTGGATTTTGTTTGCGTTCACAAAAGCAAATCCCCATTAGACTATACAATTTTACATAAAAGTCACATGCACGGAATTCCATTCAATAATCGGTCACACGGTTAAGTGGATAAAAACGAAAAACCCCTCACAATTTCTATTGCAGCCCAAATTATCTAGCATCGACAGGTTGTTTTCCTGCACATATGACGGTATGGTGGGACATCATGCACTGATTGCTTTAATAATCGGTGCCTTTCATGAAAGACATTCTGCATTAAGGAGAATGTTCTATGGAAGACAGCTGGCTCTAAAGAGATCCTACTGTGATCTGTTAGCATCACACAGGAGATCTATGAGTTAAAACTGAACAAAGCTACATATATCCTAACTTATTTTTCCATTTTTCCATCTTGTGTTCAAAATATTGTCTGGATCATCATACTTAATAAATTTGTCTTTAATATGCGAAGAGCTGCCACTTTTCTGCAGTTTCGGCATTTTTTTCTACTTTGGAGCTCCATGTTTGTCCCCTACCGCTCATTTTGTTAGCCACAACTTGCTAACTTCTTCAGTTACCAAAACAGAAAATGACATGTAGATAGTATTCTTCTAGTGAATGGTGCGGATGGGGTTCACAGCAGTGATGATCTGCTCCAGAGTTCACTTGTAAGGGGTACCTCTTTCAGGCATACCAGGGTCCTGTTGTTTGGTTTGCACCAGAGGTCTCAGACTGTGTTCAAACCAACCAAAACAAAACAAGGATGGTGTGAATCGATCCTAGTTTTAGTGATTTTAGACTTCTGGTTTTCTTTAATTGATCAAGTACCCATGGATTTCATTTTCAGCAATTGCTGTCAGAAAATCTTTATTCTCAGTTGAGGCAGTTTAGCAGATTATGTCTACATGTTAAGTGAACGTGAAGTGTGTATAGAGTGTCTAACCTTAAGAAAACACTGGCCTGATACAAGCGTGTTGGTAAATGTAAGCTGATTCCTGGTCTGGACTCCAGTATTCAAATTAAGCCTTTATTCTGTTCTTTTAGGTCTAAGATTTTACAAAAAAATGACTCCAGAATGCAACAGCATTGAGCAAGAGGAATTTTTGAAATAAATCACTTTTTTCACCACTAGCTACATTCAAAGTGTTCAAAGTTATTGAAAGTGTCTGGTAACATGGACTTTCTTTTGACTCAGTAACTGTAAAGATACTGTATAAGACAATAACATGTTTGTACAGGCTGTGTTTTCCTACCTCTCTCTACTTGGAATATAATCCTGCTGGCGCCACTGTTGTTGTTGTAACCGTTGTAAACGTTGACTTCACTGCACTGTCCTGCAAAGTCGCTATTAAATCCAACGAGGTTGAAGGGTACTGTTTGCAGTGGATCGGAAACTAACAGATACCAAAAGCGAGCTGGTTTTAGGCGAAATGAGCAGGTCAGTGGAAAAGCTATGTAACTGCGCTAACAGTTACCACAGTAAACAGCCGAAGATAATTGCGTGCTGCTGTTGGTTACTTTGTTGATTTTGCTTTTACTGTGTTGGTTTTGATTTTGTTTTTATTTTTGGAGGTACCTCAATATCTCAGAGGTCACATCTTCAAGTTTAAAGTTTTGGAGAACTCTGTGGAAGCACAAACATAACTGTGACTCACATTTGATGTGGGATTGTGAGTTTTCCTGCAGCTGAAAGCAGCATTTTCATGGCTGCTGACTGGTGTGAGTTTAGGCCTCCAGCTCCACATATATGCTCTCACGGACTTCAGGCTGAAGCTCCGCAGCTCAATCAGGAGCTCAGGGGGTTCTTTTGCTTCTGTCACTTGGCATGAGTCCTGACGCCCGTCACACTTGACAGATTTCTACCATATCTGGATGTAAAGACGACAAGGCTGTAGCCTCGTGTCAACATCAAAGCGTCCTCCTTATCTCCTGACAGCTCTTGGATTATATAAAAAGCAAACTGTGAGCTCAAATGGGGCTTGATGCCACGTTTGTTTCTCTTTTCACATATTTCTGTACAGCTGACCAGCTCGGTTGCCCTTTCACCTGCTGCCCGCCTCGCACAGTCGGGCCCTCCTCTTCCCTGCTTTTAGGGGCTCTCACACTTATATCTAGTTCTCATGAACCCCACCTTGACGTTTCGTGCTTTGTGTGGGTGGTGTGGGTACAGCTTTTGCGGAAATGAAACAAAATCAGTCAGACAGACAAACAGACAGATGTATGTGTGTTACCGCTGTGCACGTTCACGTGTGACTGCCAAGGCAGAGGCGTCACCTGAGTGCGCAGGAAGTCCGCACCCGCTTCCCTGCAACCTCCTCCCAAAATATTACTCGCCTAAGCTGCTCGACATGATCTCCAGCTGAAAAAAACCCTCAATTATGTAAGGGCTTTTTTTTTTCCCCCGTCCTGCTCCTCATCCTGTTAAGTGAAAGCAATTTTATTTATTCATGGGAACATTTTAAGTCAGGGTAAACCACTTTGGAAGTATTTTACACAGGTTCCTTGAGGTCAACCCCATTGAAATCGAACTTTTTATTTTTGAGCTGTTCTTCTGTGGAACCAGAGGGTCTTATAAAACTGAAGCTTTTCATTTGTACAGTACAGATAAGTCACACAATAATCCTGGAAAAATAATGTAGGTGCTCAAGGGGATGAGTGCTCCAAATCTTTTTTGTCCTTTCATTTCTGCCTCCTTTCTTTTAAGACCTGTGTACATGTCCAGGTCCAAATACTGGGGGTTCTCCTGGATATGTTCCTCAATGAAAACAGAGAAGCTCAAAGAACATTCTGCAAACTACAAACATGTTGAAACTTTCAGTTACTTAGGTTTGAGTTTTTTTGAAAGGCTTTTCAGGTTTATGTACCAAAAACAAAAGATTTCAAGAAATCATAATCATATGGCACCATTTTGTGCCACTGCACTAAGTGGAAAATTAACTACATTTGGCAGATATTAGTTAGCCTTGGCAGGCATAAACAGTTATTTTTAGCAAATGGTATTTAGGTGGCTGGGGCAGATGTAATCCAACGGAAGCAGATGGCAGCTGGCCGCAACACACTTTAGCTGTTGGTGGCAAACCATTTTTGTTTGGTATTATTTATTTTTTTTTTCTAATTACTGAGCCACTGATATACAAAAATAATTAGCATTGTAAATTACAAAACCCTACAAGATGTTCTGAAGCCTAAAATTGAGAAAAAGTGATGTAACTTTAATGCTCTCTTTTATTATCTAAATTAAAATACTGTATAATATTGCATCTATACTAGAAAGGAGGGCTTGTCATTGTGATTCACATCCATATGGATGTAATCAGTGGAATTTGACAGTGGCGGTCTGTCTGTCCTGAGTCTGGAGATAAATGCTTGAAATCACCTCTCCTTCCACTTTAATTGTAACACAACCTCTGGCTGCCTGCTCTCTGGGAGACAACTTATCTCAGTGGCTCATCATGGGAAAGTCCCATGCACTGGCCCGACAAGAGGAAACTTGCCATGGTCATCACAAACACGAAACCAAATATTTTTCGCACAAAATCTGTGATACGGTGGTGCATTTGCAGAAACAAATGTGACTTGTCTGGAAGCATAAGGGGGACATTTTCAATGACGAATATTAAAAAAATATATATAATTGTGTTCAATAGAACAATAATTACATTTATAGTTATCAGAGAGATGTAATCCCCCTATAATCCTCATCTGTTCCTGACCACAATCAGCCTTTTGTCATCAGGCTGCTTTTTTTCTCTTTGATTGTTTCCAGATTTTTATTTCCCTGGCAGACTCGCCCACAGGAACACATTTTTCAGGTTGTTTGTCGGTTTCAGTCTCATGAACCTGATATCTCTTGAAGACCGTAATGAAAATTTTTGAAATTTGGAGCAAAAAATCACTTGAATCCTGGGACTAATTAATGTTTTTTTGGTGGTCAAAGGTCAAGGTCACTGTGAAGTGTTTGTCATAACTCAAAAATTCATGCCCTAATTATCACAAACTTTGAAACAACCTGTGCTTAGTGTACTTGTGCATTACTTAGGTTATTTAGGAGAGGGAACATTTAATATGTTCTAGACGCATTTCATGTAAACAAAAATGTTTCAAACATGTTATTAAATCGCTAATTATGGCCTGCAGCTCAAAAACACATTTCAAAATATTTGAATTTTTTACTGAAACTGTCAAACCATAATCATTGAAATTAAAACACCAAAATGATTGAACCAGTAATGAGTATAGAAAAGAAAGTTAAAATATAAAAAGTTAAACTTTTGAAATTACGAAACAAAATAGCTTTTCCAAGACTTTCTACTTTCTTGAGATGTGCTATAGACATTCAAAACATAGTCCACCACAAGATCAAGATCTATTGTCTTTGATTCTGTGGATTTAACTTCAGGTGATTGTCATAGTACCATGTGACTGTGCTCTCTGTTGGTCACCACATTCAGTATATTACATGAGTCTGGACAGATGTGGATAGAAAACAGCCATTTGACTGGTGTGTGGTCGCATAAAACTGTGAGACGGTAATTCTAGATGAAAGGTGCAGATTGTGATGCTGTAATGTGGTGAGGCAGTATGACTTTGGGCAATCCCAGATTAAAGATATTCAATCAAGGCATTATCTGTCCTACGTAACTGTTGGAGAGAGGATCAAAGATGGCTGATTCCACGGTCTTCCATGGAGGTCTCATTGTGTAACGGACTTTACCTGTCCAGAAACAGTCACACCTGTGGTTCTGTGGTGTCTAGCATGGGAGTGTTGGTGGCAGATTCTTTGAGTACTGTGGGTTACAAGGTGGGACCTCCATGGATCATCATTTTTCAGGCCTGTCCCATGGATGCTCAATTGGATTTGTATCTGGGGAATTTTAAGGCCACATCTATACTTGAAGCTCTTTGTTACATTTTTTGTCAGTTCCACAGCAGTTTTTGTTGTGTTGCACAATGGAAAGTCCTGTTGGGGGACCCACTGTCATTGGATGGGGATATGCTTGTTCTTCAGGTGTGTTTGGGGCAGATGGTTTGTGTTAAGTGGCATCCAAATGAACATCATAATTAAAAGTTTCACAGAAGAACTTGGATCTGCTAGTGGACTTCGACAGGTTCTAGTTACCTACTCAATTTTGGATTGACCCAGAATCTTTTTTTGTCTTTTGTCTTGACTCACTTTCTCTTCTTTTCTTCTTCTGTGGAGGATTGACACCAGACCCGGTGTGCATCGTTGTCATTTAAAAAAAAAAAAAAAATCCATGCTAATTTTCTGCACCACACTTGCACAGGTGGGAAACAGTAATAATACAGCAACATTCGCATCTAGTGTGATGACCTACATTTGATGGCAGTACCAATCATTTACTGTCCCTGTTATGTGGAAAATGATCTCATCCTCTCCTTAGGGGTTAAGGAGGTCCAGAGGCTCAGACTGTTTGCAGTTTACATTTTTGGTTGTTTTTCTGCTGATTGAGGTAGCTGATAACTGCTTTTGGATATTCTCACATCTCGTGGCTGTGGGTTGCTCACAAGTCACAAAAAAGTAACTGTTTTGTTGTTTTCCTCTCTGAACAACACGCCTCACATGTCTCTAGCTGACATCTTAGCTTCTTAGCTTCAAAGCCTCAAGAACCTTAAGCACCGCCCCGCGCTGCTTAAGGTTCCGAGGTGGTTGACCTCAAGAAAATATTTGACATTAAAAGTTTTTAATTACTTCAAAGTCCAGTCCATTTTTCCTGTAGACATCTCATTTTATCTTCATATCATGACACTGTTGTGTTTTATCCATACTGTATTGTAAGTGAATGACACCACAGGAACTTCACTGGCCTGTAACGGTAACTTTGAAGACGGATCGATAGAAAACGACATTTACGTAATATATGTCAAAGGATCATCTGTATAAAACATCAGATAATCAATTTCTGATTAAAAAAAAAAGAAAGAAAAAGCTAGAATTTGATTGAAAGTTTATAACACCCAGTTAGAGCTCTGTTTTTTGCAGTGTAGCTGATGACATTTAGCAGTTAAAATGCTCACCATTGCCATGTCGGGATCCACAACACGACAGGTCATTCAGCTGACTTTCAAACTGACAAATATGGCCTATCGACAAACCTGGACCTTCAGGCATGGAGCTGCAGAGCTGCAGCCTTCCCCTTTCCCTCTGGCCTACAGACATGTTCTCCTAGCAGGCATAAGGGCCTGCTGAGGATCGAATAAGCTCAACCTTAACCAGCACTTATCCCAGAACCTGCAAACTAACTATTCATTAAAAGGAGTCTCTGAAAATTAGTACTGAACTGCTGACTCTGCATCCCTCTGCATCCCCCTCCTTCCTGCTTCCCCCAGGTTACACAGCAAGGACATAAAGCTCCCCTACATTCCAACTAATTCATCCAGCTTGGGTAAACCCCACAGACACCAGCATCCCTTTTTCCATAGATTGGTAACAGTGACCTGGGCCTAAAATAACATAGCACACGCTAAGTACAAAATTGCAACTGGTTCTAACTGTTGAACGTATTTGTTTTTGTATTGTTGTGACCGTAGTGAAGTTATGAATAGGTGACTTGGACACACTTAAAGAATGAAGGTCTTGCATGCAACTAATCATCCTCTTTCTTACCTGGCACCACAATCACTCACACGAACACACACACAAACAGCAAAATTAACATGTGGTCTGATCCTCACACAGCATTTGGCCATTACAAAAAGATCTAGAATTTTTTAACCTTACACTGTGCTTGTAGTTGAAATAATGTCAGAAATCAGTGTTGAAATTTTAACCTGTAATCTGTAATCATATAATGTCCTAAATTGTTGAAATTATTATTCAGCGTTTTAGCAGCATTTTATCATATTTCGCTAATAAAACTACTTAAAAAATAAAACACATTTGTTGCAATGTTGCAATATCAACGTTAATTTGCTTTGTAAAATCAAAATCAAAGTCAAACTCAATCTTTGCCTTTGACGTTGATGTACCTGTAAATAAATGTAGTAATGCTGGCTGGGGGAGTCGCCCAAATCCCTGATTTTCTACCACTGAAAATGGCCTCATATCAGCTGCAAGAACAACTCTGATTTCTTTCATTATTTTAGTAGAGAGCTTTTTGTAGAGAACTGTGGTGGTTCTGTAGGTGTCTTTGCCAACCTCTATACAAGAGCTCCAAAGCCTTCAACCAGCTGTCAATCTCGTAATTTGGTTAGAATTATTCAGTTAATTATTAATCATAATTCCAAATTGAGACTAGTTAATTGAATAGGCTTTCTTTTTCCCTCTTTAATACAAATTCTTCATGCATTTAGTGTACAAAACATTGTAACCTAAACTAAAGTTGTCAGAGGAATTAGTGAATGCAGTGATGTGAAAAGTATAAAATTTCCCCTGAGAATTAGAAGTAGAATGTACAAGTACAATGGCCTGAGTAAATGTAAATATTGGCCACTACAACTTCAAACTGTCAAAAAAATCTTATTTTACACTCACTACACTGCTTTCTAATTTTCACCAATTTTGAGTTTTAACATTTAAATTTTCTTTTGAGGGTTCATGTGTTTCTTCCTTTAACGTGACAGAAACCCACTGACCTGGACAGTTGGAACATCAAAACAACACCACAATTCAAAGTAAAGTTCTAATCTCATATTTTTACAGTTTCATGGATTTCTCATGAAGAAAATCATTTTTGATTTAATAACCTGGAGCCCTATAGTTGTTCTCTAAAAGCTGTTTCAAGCAACAGCTGACCTAATTCATGTGATTGGATTATATATTTAGCATCTAATGGAATTAAACTGAACATATGTGGCAGACATCTACCTCTCCAAAGCGATTTACAATGAGTACATCCAAACAACAGCTCCATCAGCATTTACCAATAGCTCTTTGATTCCTGTAACTGTCCAGATACATTGAACAAATGGCATAGTAGCCTACTGAGTGGGAAAGCAAGGCACTATGAAATTAAAACCAGAATATATCGAGATCATTTACATCAAAATCAGTTATTTATTGCTTTTTATCCCCACTGAAACGTAATCCATCCCCCCAAGAGCACACACTGTCCAGTTTTCCAGTATCCCAGAGTCCCACGGGGGCAGATGGACAGGCCAACAGGCCAAGTTCCCTCTCCAGCCTTGACCTCTATTGACCACCAGGGTCAACCACAATCCATAATATCATGTCTGTGTGTGTGTGTGTGTGTGTGTGGGGGTGGGGGGTTGTGGCGGTTGTTATCTTTGATCAGTTGTGGTCAGTTGAAAGAGGAGAATTCTGTGACCCCCATCAGGCTGCAGCAGGTTGTCAGCCATCCATCACCACCCATGGAAAACACACACACAATGTCCCTTCACTTAATTTTCCAAATGTTTTAAATTCCCAAAATATGAACTTCACTGCACTCATATTTTTCCATTCTTATCATTGTTTTGTAAAAGTTACATTATTATTATTTAAATTCTCTTTGTTAAACCCCACCATTGTTATTGATCATTTATGAATAGAATTTTTCATCAATCACCATTTTACAGTATATATTTACATTCCAACTGCGCACACGTTAATGTGATCTTCACAGAACAAGCTGCATGGATGTACTTGACCTCATTGATGTACAAACTCTACGTTGGCAGTTTTATTGGCTTTTTCTAAGTTCACATAGAAAATAATCTTTATCAGAAGACCAAAATCTACAACAAATATTGACAAAGATTGTAAAGAAAACATGGATGAAAGCTAACTTAAATGGCTAAGCTAAGATAGCAAATGTTACAGTTGAGGAGGACTCCATTAATGTTTACAAGCATGAGCCTCCTTTAAGTGAATATTGCATGTTACATTCTGCGAAGTGATACAGAAAGGAAATAGTTCCTCCTTGAAACTGCTTACAAGGTCTGTGGATTATCTTGGGTTACGGTCATGAGTTCTGCAAAGTAACGCTGCCGTTGAGGTATCTAGTCATCTAGTTCCATTGTATTGGAGAGAATGCAGACATCTCTACAGCTGATATCTCCAAAACTGATGAACTCACAGCAAAAAAAATGAGAAAGCACTCAGTAGAGTGCATACCTCTGCCACGTACCTGAAAAAAGACCTCTTTAAAGTTTGCAAACAATGCTGATGTAAGTAAGCAGTGCATGGAGTTTGAAAGTAAGGCTGTCCAGTGGACTTTGCAAAGACGAGCATTTTTGATCGTGTCTTCAGTCCAGTTTATACGTTTGATTCCATGAAGCCAAATACACTGTTGCTTGTTCTGACAGTGTTGTATCCTGTTGGAGTCTTGTAAAACTTAAATCATGCAGTGGAATATTGATTTTGACAACTGTGAATGCATCAAGTGGACTTTGTGCTGCTGGTAAAATATCTAATTCAATGTTTTCAGCCTGTTTACTTGTCTGTATGACTGGTGGAAAAAGCTATTTCCAGTTCCTTTCTTTTGTCGTTCTTTGATGATGGCAGCCGTAAAAGGGTCAATTGCCCTAGATTTCTATTCTTGAAAATAATCACAAAATCTGTCGCAGTGTACCGAGTTTGGTTAGAAATGTTGTGACCGTTACAAAATTGTATCAAATACATTCTCTCAAAACAATTTTGAGACAGTGACAGTTTGGTAGTCGTTTAGAATCTGCCAGTTGAGAATGCTTATTGGGTTGCACCATTATTCAACTTTGATCATAATATGTAATATTTTTTCCACATTTACTAATGGTCAATCCTACATGCAACACACACTAACAGACATACCGTATATTGAAGGAATACGTAGGTGATTTTGGGGTAAACTGTTCCTGTAACTTAACAATAAGTAATTGTGTTATATTTCAGTTGTTTTCATAGCTGGATAAATGATAATATTGAATGATGACATATCAACTTCACAATAAAGTCTTAACACACACCCTTAGTATTATTAGAAAACTAATGTTTTCAGGTATTAGTCTGAATGTCTGATCTTTAAATTAGATTTTAGACTTTCAGTGTAAAACACTGAATTTATCAGATGAACAAAAGGAGTCCCTGAGCAGACACACACATCCAGACGGAGATCAATGGACATTATAAGTTTCTTGTTCAGTGGGAGATCCCCCACTGGGCCTCCCCACGTCATAAATCCAGCACACTGCTGTCCCAACCACAGATGTTTTCTTGTTTGCAGCTTGTTTGCGGTACTAAAGGGCCCTGTGGTGAGACTTTTCGTCAATAAGTCTGGTCCTCCTCAAACATAGCCCTTTTGTCTGAACCCCTGACTAACACTGGAGAAGGAGCCATATTTTTCCCTGTGTGGCCTCCCACTGTTTCAAATTTCAAGCATCCGTATACGTAAAAACCCCTGTGATTTTATGTTTTACTTTGGAGCGTCTGTCTGTCGAGCAGCCGGCTGCTCGACAGACTCTGAATTCAAATCACTAGTGTCCTGCCATGGATAAACGTCTCCTCAAAGCCAGCTAGTGGTGAGCTACATGTTCAGATGGATATTGATGAAGGTGCTGCTCATGGGGCAGCGCAGGAGGGGATGTATGTTCCTGTTCAATATGCATCAGTGAAAGAATCTTTTAATGTGATATGTGATATATCGCTGCTCAGATGTTTGCTAAACACCAAAACATATGGATGCACTTTTATCGCACGTGAAAAATTCTTTAATTTGTTATGCTACTGTTCCTGTTGATCATAAGACCAAAAAATAATGACCTATTGTGGGAAGGCCTTGCTGTCTTGTGGTGTAAGTAGTGGACTGTTTGGATGAGATGAGGTCCCAGCCCTGATAGTCACAGCTCACCACAACTTTGTTATTAACTTTGTTAACAAGATTGTTATGGACCTGCGGCTGTCTCTGGGCTCGGTGTCCCGGGGCCCTTTGTGTTCTGGGGGGTCTTTGGATGCTCTGGCGGCCTGGGTCATGACCTTCCAGCTGCTTTGGGCTGGGGGATGGTGTTCAGCTTCCCTTGTCAACTACCTACAACATCCAATGACAAACTTACACGCACACACACAAACACACACACATTTCTCCTTTATGAGTGTGTGAATAGTTAACGCTCCTGATGAGAGGGTGGCACCCTGCAAGGTAGTCACTGACACCAGTGTATAAATGTGTGTGTGAATGGTTGAATGTAAAAGCACTTTGAGTGGTCAACAATGACTAGAAAAGTGCTATATAAATACAGGACATTTTTAGTTAAAAAAATGTAATTCCTATTTGCAGTAAGCTGTTTTTGGTGGTATGACTCTTGCCTGCCCTTCTACGCGCCTGCATGGAAAGGCCAAACAGAGAGTTCAGCAGCAAACATCCAGCTAACAAGCTTATAGTATAATATTTAAATGTTTTTTTTTTGATTACATAAGGAACTCTACTGCAAAGCTAAAAATGATTTAAAACCCTGAAAAAAGGTAACAGCGTTGACCTTTAATGAAACATGAATATACCTAGTTTATACGTCTCAAGAACCTGTTCCGGTGTTGTTTTTACCTCCCAGAGAGTCCAAGTGTGGAGGTGTGTGGGGAGAGACTGAAGAAGATCCTGGACTCTCCCAGCATTCCTCAGGCCAACCACCAGCTCCTGGCCCACCTCAGCCAGCATCTGGCCCGGGTCAGCCAGCACAGCCAGGCTAGTCCTCGACTGCTTGGACAGGCCTTCTCCGAGGCCGTGTTCAAGCAGTCTCCACTCAGGTATGCTTCAACCTTCACTCACTTCCTCAGTTTTTTCCACTGGTTTAGTTAACTGGTTTGTTCAGTTATTCACATATGCGTAATTTAGCTACGTACCACAGCTCCTGACGATACGTATTTC
The DNA here is from genome assembly GCA_001698575.1 of Mola mola. Classification (NCBI taxonomy): domain Eukaryota; kingdom Metazoa; phylum Chordata; class Actinopteri; order Tetraodontiformes; family Molidae; genus Mola; species Mola mola. The sequence continues at coordinate 261,968 of KV751401.1, forward strand.
ACTATTTTAAGCTTCATTCTTCACCAGTGCTCAAGGTGCTTTTATGGTGTGTGTCATTGCTTACATAACAGCCATAACTTAGCACTTTATTCAATTTAAAAACAGATTTATATGTGTGGCTAATTAACTGTATTAACAGGAATAGTTAAAGGATGACACGTCCCTCAAGAATGTAGCAAAAAAAAAAGTGGAACGAAGAGAAAAGGTAGCCTCCGGTTGTGGAAATATGTTCTCCCTGTTGCAAACTTCCACCTCAATTTTCCTTTGTTTTTGAATGGTCACAGAAACACAGATGTCTCCAAGACTTTAATGAACAAAGGTTTCTGTTCTGGTTTAAATGATTTAAACTCTGTTGTTGAGGAATGATATTTGGTAATGGCAGATGTCTCTAAAGGCCCAGTTCATCCCAAAATTAAAACTGTATTTCTCCTCTTATCTGTAATGCTGTTTCTACATCTAGCTTGGTACCTTACTATCAAAACAACATCGGAGGAGGTTTTTAACAGATTTGGTAGAAATTTCTATAATACCTTCAGTTTAAAACAAAGACAAAATTATTACCTTTTGTAACTTTTGGTGATGATCCAGATCTGGATCAATTAACTCAAAAACTGCAGGACGAGTTTTCATGTAACATTTTGCATATGTCAATTTCAAAAATGGAAGTATCACAAAAACTAATATACAGGTTTTTATGAACCTTCTTGTGTTAGTAGGACTTCGCCTAAGAAAGAAATGTTAATTTTTTTATAAAATTTGGAGCCGATCTGGATCCTGATTCTTGATCTGGACAATTGCTTCGATCAAGGTCCATTTCAGTTACTCAGATGTAGTATTTGAGTTAGTTCCTTTTCCGGGGCAATTTCAGGCTGGTGGTGGAGGTATTCAATTTATTAACTGCTTTTTTTCTAGTTTTGGTGTGAGTTGCTCAGTTTTGCAGAGATATCTACTCATGGCAGGGTGGCATCTGAACTTCATTGACTGAGCTAATCAGGTTAATTAACTTTTTTGCCTCAACCCATTTCCAGGAGTAAATATGGATTTCCTTAGGAGTTGTACTTGACTTTACTTTAATTTTGTGTCCACATTGCAATTTTTGATTTTTTTAAACTGCCGATGATTGAGAGTTTTCATTTCCATCAGAGGATTTCAGGTGCTCCAATTATTTGTCAAATGAAAGTGACTTTTCCTGTACTCTGGTGGGATGCTGTTATGATAGTGAACCACTGATACCTTTAGAGAGGTATTTTATCGCTCATATATAGTGAAAAAGAGGAAATCATTTGTTTTTGGCCTTAAGAGAGCATTTTGCACACACAAATGCTTAATTCTCTGGTGAAGTTTATGCCATTGGCATTTCACCCAGTTCTGTTTTCTTTCAATTTGTGGCGTGAAACCATAAAACCATTAATTACTGCAATCACTGCAAAAGTCTCACAGTATTTGGAGGGATTGAATGTTTCTGTTTCATTCTACATTTATGAATCAGTCCAGTCTGAGTCTGGCATTTTAAACAAATGAAAAAAAATTACCATTGTTTATTTCCTTTATAAAACTGTAATTCAGCTCAAAATGTTGGCTCAAGTTGATCTCCTTCTGTAATTTTGCAGTAAAAGACCTGCCCTGGCTAACAAGCCTGATCTTTGTTTGTGCTGTAATATCGACATCCTGCACTGAATGTTTGAACACTGAGAGAATGGCATTAAGGAGGCTGATGGTTTTGTTTCTTTCAACCCTGCACAACCTTTGCCTGCGTCTGTTTTTCCAGACAATTACTGAGGAATTTCTCCTTGTGTGCGGTTGGACATGTAGTGAATTTGGGGGGTTGGTGTGCACAGTCAGTGAGTCAGATGTACTGACTGTTTGCTCGGCCTGGTCAACCAATCCACCTCTGACATGCACAACGTGGGGCTGTGTATCATAGCCTGCATGCTACCATGTCCCATGTTGGTTTAATTCATCAATGTGGAAATGTTGATAAATCTAAGATAGTTCTGGTGTATTCACTGCAGACTGCCAATGTTTAGATGGTCTTACGTATTCTGTTGTTTGGCTTTCACTGCAGGATACTCACAGTATTCAGTATTTTTCTTAATGCCAACAGGTCTCCATTGGCCGCCTAAATTAAATAGATCCTAACATATTTCTTTATCCTGCGGTGTGTGACTAAACATAAAATGAAATTATTTTTTACATGAACATTGAAAGCATATGGTTTCATCATTGTTCATTATAAAGCCCTCATTAATCTTATCCTGCTGCTACATTTTCTACAACTTCTAGACCACTAGGTCTGACTTAGGTTGTTAATCAGTGCTTATTGATAATACGGTGGTTGTTGTGCATAAATTGGTAAAATTATTTCTCTATTGTCCCTGCACATTTGTACATTTAATTGGCTCTGCAGCTCCTAAAAATATTGATCTATATATATGAGCGCTTCTCCATACAAGCAGGTGACCACAAAGATGAAACTGTGGTTGTACTGGGCATCTCCAGGGTGACAATTTTTGAGTAACAAACGTGTACAAACGTGTTCATAATGTTACTGAAAAGAAAGAGTCACCAAAACTCAATCAAAATGTTACGATGGAAATTAGCACCTTTTTAATGTTTAACATGTATATATTTTGTACAGTGTTGCTTTGTGTTACTTTTAAAAGTAAATTGTTATGCATGCAATACCTACTGACGCTCATTAAGAGAACTGCATTGTGAAAAATGACAACCTCTTTGTGTTTTTACTTTTATCTTGGAGATGTTTTTGAACAGGAGATCACTACCTTCTTACACACATAAATAAACAAAGTCTACAGACACCTTCAGAATTCATGTTTTGCTCTTTCACCAAGCTTGAATTAGTGTAATCACCTTGGTAACTCATTATAAAACTCTTCATTCAAAAGAGACATAAACATCAACACAAAGTCACCAAAATGTATTTTTTATCTGCTTTTCCAACATTCACCAATTGAGTAAAATAAACCCTTAATTTACAATAGATTTGAAAATACCCTGATATGCTGTTATTTCTCTGCGAATTTGACAGCAAACTAGACAGAGGCATATAAACACAGTGCACTGTCTTGAGAAAAACAATAAAACCCAATCTGTTTTGATAAACAGATTCATCTTAAATGGTGATTTAAAAAAAAACAATAGAGAAATATAGTTCAGTCAGGACCGTTACAGTCAAAGAAACTTAGATTCCCATTTGCAATAATTAACATTCGGTGGTACAGCTCCGTTCTGGGGACTCCCAGCTGATTCATGTGCCTACATGGAAAGGCTAAGCAGGGAGCTCAGCAGTAAATAGCCCCTTGGATAGAGAGCAGAGTGGGCATCAATGACAACAGAAGTAAGATAGGTTTAAAAAGGAGGAGCTAAGGTGGAGGCTGGCTGCAAAGAAGCTGCAGAAGAAACAGGCGAGTGCAGCTGGCATAGCGCCCCCTGTATAAGATTTGAGCCATCATCTGATGTTGACTGTCTTAATTCAACTGATTTAGCAGGGAATGTCAGATTATCCCTATTAATATTTTAACGGTAACGGACCACTTATCTGTAAAAAAAAAAACTTGAATTGAAAAACTAATGTAGAACGGTACTAATTATAAGATAAAAGTAATCTTAATACTTTCATGCAGTAAAATGTTACCACAATTTCTGTTTATGTTTTTTGTCAACAGCGCGGAGGTGAACCCAGAGCATCACGTCAGGATTCTGGAGGCTCTAATCACAGCAGGAGGCCTCATAGAGATGCAGGCAGCACCAGGTAGGATAAGGAATGTGCAAATGCACAAAAAAATGTAACAAAACTTTTTTTTTGTCATCGACCATGACATACACTCGTTAATTCTGTCTCAGCCCTCATAATTGCTTTTTGAACTGTATATTGTGGAATGATTTGGTGCAATGTGATTTTGAGACACGTCTCTCAATACCCACAAGCAGTTTTCTTTATTTCTACCTGAAGATTGTTTTTTTCAGTGTTTTAATATATGTTTGTCATGTCTGAGACATGTACATCCCCACTGTACTACAAACTAAAGTGTAAAACACATCTTCAAACCCACCCACAAACTTTTCTGTCTGAGCTGCTGCGCTTTGTTGGATATGAAGAATTAAGCTTTAAGTTGAGTTAAGTGAGTTTGAGTTACAGTCTGTACCTATAGAGTTTATTGTACCACAATATGGCCCAGGGTTTTCTCAGTGTCACTTCTGGTTTGGTGTATTGTTCGATGCTGTACGGGCTTGTTTCGTTGTTGTTGGAGAGCAGAAGAACAATCTCCTCTCTAATACTAAAAGTGGATGTCAGGTGTGATATGTGGATGTCAGTGCAGCTACAAGATGATGCCTGATGAAAATTAAAGAGGCTGTGTTTGGCTACCAAAATGGTTACTGGAAATTATCTTGCTTATGTCAGATGGCCTGTATCATGTTCACGTCAGTGGCTCCACAGGAAAAAACAAACAAACAATACAATTAAATGGGATCTTTTATCTTTCTGGTTTAGGCACCTTCTCTTCAAAAAAGGGTTAAACATTTATTAGTAATGTTGCTGTCTGAAAAATAATTATACTCCCATACTGTCCATGAGCTCAGCAGCTGATGTGACTTTAACATCAGCATGTAAGGTAAGAATTTACATACTGGTCACATCCCAGTAAGCCAAAATCATACTTTCCTCTGCATTATGGTGTGCTAAGATCCATGCTGTGCTTTGCTTGAGTAGGATCCAATTTTTTAAATCAGTTGAACTGTTTGTGTGTCCTCCGAATTGACTCTAGAAACTGAACAGTATAGACCAGTATAAACAAAACTGCCACACATTCATGCTGTCTGGCTGTGTACATGTCTGTGCACCAATTGGCTATCTCTTCAAATTATGGTTATGAAACAAATATAATCAAATTCAACAAATCTTATAAAAGTAAGTCCCTATCAACCTTGTATTTTCAAACACATGGTCCTTGTCAGTGCACTGTCGCCTCAAAGCAAGAAGGTATTGTGTTCAATTCCAGGCCAGTATTTAGGGATTTTCTGTTTGGAGTTAGCATGTTCTCCTCATGTCTGTGTGGTTTCTCTCCAGCTTCCTCCCAGTTCAAAGATATGCAAGTAATTGGTTACTTTAAATTGCCTGGAGGTGTGAGTGTGTGTGTGTGTGTGTGTGTGTATGGTTGTTTGTCTCTATATGTCAGCCCTGTACCCTGCCTTTACCCAGTGATCGCTTGGATAGGCTTTAGTCCCCAGCAGAAGGCAAGAGTGTTTTCAGTTTGTGAAGAGATGAGTAATGATCATCAGTGAGGTCTCAGAAGAACTAGACAGACTAGACAGAAGTAGACAGAGAAGAGAAGAGGACTAGACAAAAGGAGCGAGGCTGAGAGGAGGAATGGGCAATGAAGAGGAAATAGAGAAACAACTTACAGCTTCAGGTAAACAGAAACTCCTCATCACAGTGTTTAACCTGAATGTGTCAGGAAGCTGTTTACATGCTGTCCTCACTGCAGTTTCACATACGCTCTTGCACTTGTAGTTCAGCTCACTTGTTCACTGTGGATGTCTTTATTGATCAGCATGCTGCAGATTTAAACTGCCTGAATTTTGGGAGAGTGTCTGCAGTAAGCGAAAGGCTGTGGAGAGAAAATCAGGCTGTGTGAGACTGACGGTGTCTGGCTGATTGCAGGGGCCACGCTAGTCCGCTCACGTCACTGTCTGTCTCTCAGAGTGTGTGTGAATGTCAGTAGGTCAGTGTGTGTGGGTGCCCTGCTGTGGCTGTGGTGTTAAGGCCAGGGTCGACATACTGGGCACAGCGGTGATTACGGTGCCTTCTCAGGGGTTATGTTATCTTTATACAGTTAATTCAGACATGATGCTCGTGAAGTGCTGAATGACAATGTGATTTATGGTTTAAACCAGAAATATCTAGCACTGATTGGATAGACAGGCTGGGACGTACCTCAGTCTCTGACACAAGGGAATCACAGCCCTGCAACATCTTCACTGGTTAATCCTTTGTCTCCAAACATCATGTTTCACCTTCCTCAAATAGAATCTGCTGTAGAGCTCCATAAGGCACTGTCACTGGTTGGTGGAAGGCACAGTTTCTTAAGCCATTTAATCCATTTTTTATACCAAACCACCTAAGCTCTTTTACGTTTTGTGAACAAAATTTGATTCAGATTTGATGCTACTACAAGCTGTTGTGGCTAGCGCGTTTCTGTATCAACGCATACAGTTTGCAAGACAACATCAGCTACATCTTCATCGCAGCCTACCTTCTTGGCAATCCCAAGCCATATGTTGTCCTTGACTTGATTATTCAGGTACTTACTCAGGTGCTTGTGTTTTATCTTGTGTTTTACCACCTACAGTACACTACAAGAATCATGCTGAGCAGTACAGTGTACATGAAATGAGCAAAGGTTCAGTCGAGTCCGGATTCTGATGTTACAAGAGAAAAATGTTTTATAGAATCCGTAACCATATTTTGATTATTTTGTTTTCCTTGATTTTGTTAAGGTTTGTGTGTGTTTATTGGTAGATCTTCTTCCATCAGAGAAATGGAAGGACCAGTAGAGCTGTTTTTTGCTGTCTTTGAAGTACGTATTTGTAACATCTCTTACACAACCCTCTCGCTCTGTCTGTGGGGTGTCTGAATAAAGCTGCAGAACCCTCTCATTGCTTTGTTATCAGAGCAATGATGTGGGAAAATGTACTGATGTAACACACTTAGTCTCCTCTCCATATTCTCTCTCTGTTTTATTGATATGTGGTTGGTTTGTGTGTACGTAAGTTTTGTCCAGACAGAAATGATCTGCTAAGACCAGAGTTTTGCCAAGTCCAGTCAACTTTATTTGTACTGTCCAATATCACAAAAACACCTCAGAAAGCGAGGCAGAGGACAAGAACTCTCTTCTTGCAGATTATAAACATGTATGAAGATGACAAATCTTTAGTTTTCACCTGACAAAAACACATTTTATCTCCCTGACACACTCCAGGAGAGAGAGGGAGCCATAATAATCTACTGATGTCCACCATGCTTTGAGAGGTTCAGAAATTTGTAGAATTACCCTTTATTAGCACCCAGTAAAACTATAACATAAGAGTAGTCTTCACACCTGAAATTCTGGACCAAGGTGGACCATGTATTTGTCACATTCTATATATTTTTAAAAACTATTTAAATTTGGTTTCACATTGCAATTTAGGTGGTGCACCAAAGACTTTAGTATGACATGCTTACGACATACTGTCATTACTTACATATGCTGCGTCTCCCTGTACTTGATTTTGAGTGGTTTGTAGACGGCTGCTGCCGTAGCTTCTTCACTTTCAGGTAGCTTTGCTTTCACACTGCAAACATGGTTCCAGCCCTAGATGAGTTTCATTCTAACCAACACTACCTCTTTTAATCAAATTGTGTTCCATTGGTCCAGACCATGGTCCACCTCTTTCATTTCTGCTTTTTTGGTTTGCGCCAAACTGAAATTGTCCAAAATAGTCCACATCTACCAAATGAGGTAGATGTGAGTGCACACTAAGGTGTGTTCAGTCATTAAAAGGCTCACAATGTGTTTTCACATGTGCTGCTTTTTCAGTGGCCAGGCAGGTGGGCCAGTCACCTGTCTGACTCCCCGAGCTTCCTTTTGTTTGATGGATGATGACACAGAAAGAGAGAGATGGTGACAGAGAGAGCCCGGCAGAAATAGGGAGGTTAACTTCATGTTTGAGCATTTTTCTCACCCATTACCTCCCCTCCCGCCCCTCCAGACAGCATTAGTAGAGGTCAAGGGTTACCACAGTGCCTGTTGGCGGTATATTAACCCCTTAACAGAGGTTTGTGACTCTGTGTGTGTTTGTGCATGCGGGTGCTTGTGTGTGTGCGTATGCCCGCTGACATCTCAGGAGAGCTGCCCTCCAAAGCCATGTCCTCCAAATGGAGGTCAGCAGGCTTGAATCACTCAGTATAAAACCTCTGAACACCCTTGTTCACATTCTGGCCCTCTCGCTTACTCTCGCTCTCTCAGCTTTTGTAATGTGCAGTTTTGCTTCCCAGGCACGGAAACCATGCCTGCAGCATGCAATGACACACAGACACACACATTTCTGGTCATTTATTTTGGCTGGTAATGTGCCAGAGGAGGGTTGGGTGGTAAAATCTGCTGCTCAGATATGTTACCAGAAATGTGGCTTCTGTTGGCAGCTGACTGCATCTAAATTGTGTCTGAATCCTAGTCCAGATCCAGATCCAGGTACAATATGACGGTGAAATATTTTAGTTGTTTGTTTTTTTTTCAGTTTATCAAAATTTTGATTGTAGGTAATATTATTTTTTTTTACTGTATTTTCACAACATTTTTATTTTTTATTTACTTTTTCTAAGCACAGAAACAAAACAAATAGGAGACATGATGATGATGGACAATATGAAATGAAAGAAAAGACATGAAGTTTATTTTTTTTCTATTTTAAAGAGAAAAAAATATCTTTCATTCAGAGTACTTGCGTTGTCTTTTTTTGTATTTAACTTTTTCAATTAATTAAATTTTCAACTAAATCTTCTTTTAATTTTATATTGTTTGAAAGGTGCTATAGGAAACATTTGGATTGATGATTCATAAAATGAATAACAGTTTATCCATCCACCCAGTTGTTTTGCTCAGTGTCTCCAATATAGCACATATCGATGGGTTCCGTGACACAGATTTTCGATTTGGGGTCATCAGGTTTTTCGCATCCCAGGTATTGTAGATCAATCTGATCATTTGAATGATTTATTTTTATATTTTAAAAAAATCACTGGTTCCTGCTTCTTAAATGTTAATGATTTTATGTCTCTAGCTAAGGCAATAGCCTTAGCTGGTGCCGTTATGTTTTCAGGTAGTAAGTCACATTCCTGTGTTCCTGAGGTATTGTGTTTAGAAAAATTGGACAGATGGATAAAAGTAGTATATCTTTTTGAAAAATTCTTCAAATTTGGCACAAAATTCACGTAAACCCGAACATAAACTGATTCCATTTTCATGGTCAAAGGTCAGGTGTTGGCATCACTGTGATAACGGTGATAACAATTTCTTCAAAATTGGCTCAAATGTTTTCGTGAACTCATGGATGATCTGATTAGATTTTGGTGGTCAGAGATAAAAGGTAAAGGTTCTGACTGTATAGATCTTCTTTGCTCCCGGTTTGAAGATGTGAGTGAATCCATATTTAAGGATTTAAAGATCTTTTGCAGCAACATCCATTTTTGAAATGTTTTAGTCCCCAACAAGCGCTTTGATTCTACTGATACCATAAATATTTGGACAGTGACAGTCTTTCCGTGCACCACAAAATTGGATTTCACAAGAGCACTGCAAAGAGAGTTACAGGCATTTTTACACAGTCCACAGTACACAAGTCCCCCCGTTTACAGTGGCTCAAAAGACATTTTTTTTTCCCCAACAGGTTTTTTGGTAAAAATAATGCATAAATAGTGTAACACTTTACTCTGCAGACATAAGAAACACATTACTTTCAAACACAACTAACAAGGATTATATATTGCATTTTGAAAGTGGCCAAGCAATGGGACAGACATGGATATAAACTGAGGCATAAAGCCATGATGTCATGAGTCTGGATGACTTCCTTGTTATCTTCATGATTGGACAGTTTTTTGATTCAAACTTACTGTATGTTCGGTATTTTCATGTACTTGCTGACATTTTATATCAGACATCTGATATCTATTAACTGGGATTTCGATTGATAGCATCAACAAAAGCTAAAATATTTAGCAGTTTCAGATATTGTTTGTAGCCATTTTTTATTTTCTTGGAAATAAATGAATTCAGCATACATGCCAAAATGACGATTTATAAACAAGTGAATGGAAATCAGAAATAGAAATCTGCTCTGCTGCTAATGAATGAATCAATCAATCAAGTTTATTTTGTATAGCCCAAAATCACAAGATCACAAACATTGCCTCAGAGGGCTTTACAATCTGTACATAACAACACCCTCTACCCTTCGACCCTCGAACCGGGCGAGGAAAAACTCGAAAAGAAAAAAAACCCCTAGACAGGGAAAAAGAGGAAACCTCAAGGAGAACCACAGAGGAGGGATCCTTCTCCCTGGGCCAGGTAGAGGTGCAATAGATGTCACAAGTACAGAGCATAACAATATGACACACATTATAGTCTATGCATATAAACACATGAGTCCAGAAGCATGTTATTAAAGAGCAGAGTCCAGGAACCAGACTGTGATCCAGGTCAGGATTCCAGGCCACTCTGTCTTGCTGGGTAGGATAGGTGAAGTTGATCACGATCCCAGACACAAGGTCACATCTCCACCGGATAGCAGGTTGCTACCAGAACTGTCACGTGCACGTCACTAGGTGTCTTAAAGACAATAAGGCAGAGGGACTCCGGGGAGATACTTCCTTGGGTGAAGTTAGTAAAACAAATACCTTGACATGACAGAGTAGAGAGTAGAAGAAGTAAGGAAAGAGCGAGATAGAGAAATAGAGGGGCTTAGTGTATCATGGGAAATCCCCCAGTAGTCTAGACCTATAGCAGCATAACTAGGGCCCAGCCTGTGCCAGCCCTATCTATAAGCTTTATCAAAAGGGAAGGTTTTAAGCCTACTCAAACACAGAGAGGGTGTCTACCCCATGATCTTTAACTGGGAGCTAGCTCCAGAGAATCATTGCCTGGTAGCTGAAGGTTCTGCCTCCCAGATTACTTTTAGAGATCCTAGGAACTACCAGTAAGCCAGCATTTTGGGAGCCCAGCGTTCTAGATAAGGCATTGAGAAGGCACTATAAGTTCTGTAAGATACAAAGGTGCCTGACCATTTAGAACTTTGTAGGTGAGGAGGAGAACTTTAAATTCTATTCTGGATTTCACTGGAAACCAATACAGAGAAGCTAGAGCACAAGAAATATGATCTCTTTTTCATGTTCCACGGAGTACACGAGCAGCAGCGTGTTAAATCAGCTGTAGGGTCTTTAGTGACTTGGTTGTACAGCCTGATAATAACAAGTTGCAGTAGTCAAGTCTGGAAGTGACAAAGGCATGGGCCAATTTTTCCACATCAATTTGAGACAGAAAGTATTTGATTTTTGCAATGTTACGTAAATGAAAAATGGCAGATCTAGAGATTCGTTTTATGCGGGAGTCAAAGGAGAGATCCTAATCAAAGACAAGATTAGTTACAGTGCTATTAGAGGTTAAGGAGATGTCGTCCAGAGTTACTATGTCATTCAATAATTTATTTCTGAGGTGTGCAGGACCAAGGACAATAATTTTGGTTTTATCTGAATTGAGCAGGAAAAAATTGCTGGTCGTCTACATTTTAATATCTTTAAGACAGGCTTGAAATTAAGCTAGTCTGTTGGTGTGGTTAGGTTTGAAAGATAAATATAGCTGGGTGTCATCTGCATAGCAGTGAAAATTAATATCACATTTTCTGATAATGTTACCTACAGGAAGCATTTATAAAATGAAAAGAATTGGCCCTAATACTGATCCTTGTGGAACTCCATAGCTAACTTTCGTGTACATAGAAGAGTCTTTGTTAACATGTACAAATTGAGTTCTGTCAGATAAATATGACTTAAACAAATTTAATGCCAATTAAGTTGTCTAATCTCTCTATTAGGATCTGATGGTCGATGGTGTCAAACACCACACTAAGATCCAACAGAACAAATACAGATAGAAGTCCCTCATTCGATGCAATTAAAAGGTCTTTTTTAACTTTGATTAGTGCAGACTCTGTGCTATGATGCTTTCGAAAACATGACTGGAAAACTTCAAATAACTTATTAGTCAGTAGAAAATCACATAACTGATTTGTTACCACTTAAAACTCTAGGATTTTAGACATAAAAGGAAGGTTAGATATTGGTCTGTAGTTTGCCAGAACCTCAGGATCAAGTGTTGGCTTTTTAAGAAGACGTCTGATTACAACTACTTTGAAGGACTGAGGTACGTAGCCTGTTATCAGGGATGAATTAATCATGTCTAAGAGGAAAGTGCTAATTAGGGGTAGTGTGTCTTTAAGTAGTTTAGTTGGAATGGGGTCTGGGGATACATGTAGTTGGTCTAGACAAAATAATTGTTGAGATTAGTTGCTCAAGGTCAATTGATGTAAAACTGTTACGATAACTATCTGATGTTGTAGCTGACTCCAAGGTCTCTTTTTTAGAAAGAAGTGAAAGCCATTCCTAATGTAGGGATGGCTTTCCAAAAACCCACTTAAACACTCTCACACACATTCACAGTATTCCAAGGTCACAGCCGAGAAACAGGTGATTGTGTGAAGGCATGTTTGTTTGTGTGGCAATAGAGAATTGGGATGACAGGTTGTGTCGCAGATAGACACATACAGTACATATTACAGCATGGACTTAATTTCAGAACATAAACTATATGAGAGTTTATGAAGGTTTTGAAGTTAAATCATGTCCTGATATTGCACTGGGTGAAAAGTGCAGACTTAACATCCAGTACAATTGTACAGTACGGTCAGCAACGGGGCACACACACACACACACACACAAAGTATGGGACCTTCATTGTATGACATGATCAAGGTCAAGCGAGTATTCAGGTTTTATTGTGTGTTTATTTATGAGTATTTTGGTTTGTGGGTTGGAGAGAGGCTGCATTAGTCTCTGGTTATCAGATTATAATATACACACACTGTTACAAACTTTGAATCGGATCTCTCTCTCTCCTTCCATATCATTGGGTCAGAGGTCACAGTATGGCGTTAGATGAAGGTAATGGTCTTTGAAATGATTTTGTTAGCTGGTTATGGAGGGACATGTGGCTCTGTCAGGTCATAGCACACATAAACACATACACACACACGCACACACAGAGTCATGGCCAATGCTGTCAAACTAAGTGAGTCATGAAATCATGGAAGTCCTTGTATCAGCAAGTGTCTCCTGATAATGTTCCATATGAGGTTCATGATGTCACCTGTTGGCACTGTTTGCTCCAAAGCTTTTTCTTGATATTTTACAGTATACTAAAATGAATGATGAAGGATTAATAGGTGAGCAGGTATTGACTTGTGTGCATTAGTTTGCCTTGGTTCAGGAAAATAACAGAGGTTATCATATGTCTGCGGCCTATAATCTAACATAACCAAAGCTATCTTTCTGAACTCCTATATACTGTATGTAAAACATCAGAACTACAGGCATGTAGATACCCAAAGCTGACAGTTTTTGTGGAAGAATGTTGACATTCTGTGCACCGTGGAAAGTCAAAATTGTAAGAGATAATTGTAGGAGATATGTGTTTTTCATTGGACTGTATCCAGTCCCTCAGCCTCAGAAATCAGAAGTATGACATATGACAACACAGATTGTATATGCTGAAATTCAAATATAGTTACACACATGCACATAAACCAAGCTAATGTTGAACACACATAAATGTAATAACCTTGCTTTCTTCTTTGAACCTTTGAATCAAATGTTTCTTACAGGCGTCCCCCAGGAGCACCACTTTTAAAGGTTTAGATCTAGTCTTCTTCCCCCCGAGACAGCCCCACTCAGCTTCATCTCTCAGCTCAGTCTCTATTAGAAGATTATCTCAAAATACCAATCATCCAGCACAATGCTATCTGCTTGACTTGTTTTATGATGTATTCCGAGAAGACGTTCTACTCTGGCTAATGTCCAAATTCTGCTGTAATGTGCTCATGTAAAGCTCAAATTAACTTCAAACAGCCCCAGTCTCCCATGTTTATCCCCTTATATGTAATTTTAAGGATCATAAGGTCACAAAAGCTACACTTCCTGCCTAGTCTCCTTCTATATTTTCCTTGCTTCAGCTCTCATTGTCCACTTATCTTTAACTAAATGTTTTATTACCATTCTACAAAAGGAACCGGCTTCCAGTCTTATTATCTGTCTTTTACCATTTAAACATTTGAACACAACAATTATCTTATTCTAACAATCTTGGATCACTCACTCTTGTGTTAAATAGACTAAATTTGTAGTTCATGACCAGTTTTTGTGGCTTTATCTTGGGATGCAGCCTCAATAAAACAGAGCAGATCTCAAATTGCATTATATCTCACCAGGAGAAACCTACGGACATTTCCCCATGCTCAGTTAATGGTGCTCAGATATTGAGGAAATCTGCTGCTGAGAGAAGAATCTGTCACAGAATAATAATAATATGGAAAGGGAGCAAAAGGGAGCAATATGCAATTATTTCACTGGCAGTTTATGCTTAATTGATTTATTTTTCTCCATACAGGCCATCAATATTGCACTGAACTCATGACCCAAAGTTACAATGATGCACAAAACTGCATGCTTAAATGAAAATGAAATGTCCAATTCTCCCATGTAGCAATTAAAAAAAGCTTGCTTTTGCT
>KV751401.1:276390-302355 GCA_001698575.1 Mola mola
GGAGGGTGTGTGTGTGATCGACTGTCCAGTTCCCCTGTGAGCAGACGTGTAGTTTCCACCAGCTGTGTGAACCATTTGTTGCACTGTAGAATAAATGTGATGTAAAGAATACGAGGCAGGGATGGATGGGTGAGCTCAAACTGGTTGTGAATAACAATGTGCCGCTTCCTATCCTCTCTTGCTGTCTGCTGCCACCTCTCACTCTGTCTCTCTTCCTCCTTTGCTCTTTGTCTTTGTTCAGACCTCATTATCTCGTCCTTACATCACCTGCAGAGGTAGACAAGTCAGCAATGTTCTCAAAAAACAGTGAGAAAAATGTTGATAATAACGATTATTAAGATTATTAAGTAATATGTAAGATAATACCTAGCCTACACATTACAAGCTCATGTCATGATTTTACTTAGGTTCACATCATGTACCTTATGAGTGATTGGATGACAAGTGCACATGTCTAAGTACTGATCTGGACACACTCAGCACACAATTATGCCCTATAAAGCAATGGACAAGCAGGCATCATCATTTTTGTGGCACTTCATTTAGCCTGTTAGCATGGAGGAGGATTGAAGTTGTGCTGTTTCTGATTGTGCCTTATTGCACAGATTCATAAAACCAGTGCCAAAAAAGAGATAAGTGCTAGTGTTATAACCAATTCAAAAACTCAACTTGAATCTTGACTCTACTTCGAATTCATTGCAATGAAAAACAATTTTGAAGCAAAATAATAAATAAACAGTGAGCATGCAGCCAAAGACCTTGAAAACATGGCAGGTAAAATAAAATACTGCAAGTTCTCGACCAATCAGAAATGTTTAGCATGACTCACCACACCACCACCTGAACCTTTGGAAAGTAGTAGTTAAGCATAGACTTCTCTTGAGGTAGATTTGTATATCAAGGTGTATATTAGAGCTCCCCAGAAGTGAAGTAAAAGCATATCAGCCACCCCCTGTTGGCTGGCTCCAGTTGTGTCTGTCATTTCAGGTGGGTTTTATGACACGTGTATATTCAAGTGTTTTAATTAGTTATTTAATACTATAAAAGTAACATTATTGACAACTGAGGCCGTCTCACTTTTTGGCACACAGGTCTGTGGATGGGAACTTGATACCGTGGCTCTTGCCTTATCAAGATAAACTAAGTTAAGGAAGAATTTGTAGTAATTTACATATATATACAATAAGTGAAGTGATAATACAAAGCCCAGCTGTGTGAATCATGGGCTCTTTGTGGCTTCTAATTTAGAAAATCTACCCTGCTGTAACATTGACATGGTGATAGACATCAGAGATTGCTGTTTGTTTTCCTTCTCCTACAAAGAGTCAGTCAAAATTGAGGTCAACTGCACTGTCAAGGGGAACTCTTATTGTCTCCCAAAGGAAAAAAAGTTTCCCTATTGAAAAAAATTGTTCCATAAAATGGGTCATAAAACACACTTAAATGAAGCTGAAAACGTGACTGACACACAGCCAATGCACCAAAGAGCAGCAAGTCTTTTGGCTTTGTGTCATAAGTTCTGAAAGTACCTGTGTGAATTTCAAAATTTAATCCATCAAGTCCAATGCCATATATTCCTTAAAAGCCATACTTAGATTATATTTTCAGAAAATGTAGAAGCTTCATGACCACTGAGCTTCTGCGGACGTTCTAACATGCACAACAAACAAAGATACATACTCACAGCTCATCTGTGTTTTTTGGATGGAGTAGTCCTTGGATATCTCTAAACATCAGTTTTGTGCATCCCATGATATTCAGTGTAATCAGTTTTCATCCAAATGTATGTTTCTCTCTCTGCACCTGTTTGTTTTTGCCTCATAACATCATCTCTCCTCCTCCTCATTTCACCGGGGATCCATTGTTTTTCAGCAGCAGTATCTGTTTTTAAAACCAGACCTACTGTTTTTCTCCACCTGACTCAGACAGATTTGATTTACTAATGAGTCCGTTTTTTACCTCTGGGCATCTTCGGGAACACAGAGTGGGCTGTTCAGTCTGAATTCCTAAATTGGTCAGTTTGGAGCAGCTACCTGGCCTTGGAAGGTTTTGTGAATCCAGCCTGCAGGGTTTCTCGACTACAGGTGATGTGAATCAGGCCTTTGTTATCTTTCTGAGGTGACGAATTGTTTATGCTTAGTTTAGAAATAAACTCTGCCTATCTGCCTCTGTATCTATCTGCCAGCATCCCTTACAACTTCCTACACTGCAAAGCAAAAAGAGATAAAATCTGTTGATGTTATCCGATTTTCTTCACTTAACAGCTGGAAAGTTGGATTATTTTTGTTTTGTTTTAATTTTAAGTAACAACCCGACAGGCATTGATGAAATAGTACTCAGCCATTACATCATAGGACATATTAAGTAAAATTCAATTTTTCATTTGGTCTTTTAACAAAATGCTAAAAAATAAGACATGTCATTTAAAATGATCAGTAATTTACAATAACCCACTCTCTTCACCAGATTTGCCTGCTGTTTGGTGCTTTGCAAATTGGGTACCGTGGCTTTTCTCTAGACATGCTACTGATGCTACAAACCCCAGGGAATACTGAGCCATACAAGAATTTACAACCAAAATATTTAGCTGAAAGAGGCTAAAACTGTAAGGTCATATTACTTATATCAACACATGTTCTCCCTCTCTCTTTAACATAAACACATTCAGATAATGCTCACAACTGCATCATCCTCTTTTTGACAAGGTGGTTCCCTCACTGATGCACCTAGCTCTTTGCTTGTAATATTACCTGACAGCTGTTGGTCACCACTTCAACCTGGGTTGAGCAGCTTTCCAACAGGACATATACGGTATATGTGTATATATACTGTATATGTTTTGACCTTTTTATATGTCCATATGATGTTTTTTATGTACTATGACTCACATCGTGAAGATGGCTGGAAAAAATGCACCAATATCAACAAACTGGACTGGGAAACAGATTTACTGTAAAGGGACAAAAGCTCTGGCCCAAATACCCGGGTTAAATTCATCATTCCCATTAAAAAAAGAGAAAATAGAGTAAAATCACTTATTAAGAGAGAACTCACAAGATAGAACCACTGCTATCAAAACTAAAACCCCAAATTCCAATATAATTAGTGTTATTTCTCTTTGCATGTCAGCTTGTTTTGTGCAGCTATCACATGGAAGTTAATGTTCCTTTATTGCCATCAAAAGACGCACTGTAGTTTATTTTGACTCAACCTACAAATACTCACTAGACGACCAAATGTCCATTAATCCATTATGATGTTCTATCAAAGCCCTCATCCTGCTTGAAGGTCAAGGGAACCTTATATGTAAGATATGAAATCTGCCTGATATTATAAGGACTGAGATGGATAAGAGAGAGAGAGACTCATTTCTCTCCCTAAGTTCCTATAAAGAGACAATCTCACCTTTCCTCTCATGCTGGGAGGTTTATGGGCAGCTGGAGAGCTGTAATTGTTGGCTGATAGGCTGAGCTTTAAGGCAGCAGGTCCACTGGATTTCACTACGTGTTCTGATGTGGTTGTGGTGCCTTTGTGGACTCAAAAATAATGAGTTTTTATATTCTCAGAAGAAAAATAAATGTCTCCCTCCTTTTTGTCTGAGGCAAATAGGTATTTTCATTTCTTTAAGGCCTTGAAAAGTTTCATTCACTCATTTAATGCTTGTAAGGTGAGAGCGCTCTGTCTCTTTTAGTGATAATAAAGGCCAAGGCTGAGAGTTTGCAACAGAAAAAAGGTAGTACCAATGTAATCAGTCAACATCAAAGATATCATGTGGATTTTTGAGACATTTTTTCCCCTTTACAGTTACTTCAGTTGAGAGGTTTACAGGTGTGCAGTCATCATCCACTGCCAGAGCCAAATTTCAGTGATACAGATACTTCTGTATCCAAAACATTCTACTTATGTCTGATGCGAAGTAGCAACATTGTGACATCACTGACATCAAGACAACAACCTCCAAAGAGAACAGAATTCAAATCAGATCTAAGAGGTTCAAAAAAACCTCAAGAACCAAATCACAACATTTTTAAAAGGATAAGACACCTTTAATTAACTTCATTAAGGGGTTTTTGAGTTTTATAGATACTTCATCAAAATGCTTTTTGATCTGAGGTTACATGTTGCTGCTCTTACTGTTTTCCCTTGGGGAGTTTGACTTGTGCTATGAACCTGTCTTTTCCACTTTTATTCAAGTCGTTTAATATTTCCATTCATTTGTAAGTCTGTGTGAATTTTAGAGTGAAAGCAGGATATTGAACAAGGAAAAAAATGACCAACATTAAGGAAAGGTGGTATGCTCCTGATGTGGCTTAAAGGCTTTGATGGACTCCTGAAGAATGTGGCGAAATGCATGGAATGCATTATTAACACAGATAATAGAGGTGAGCTAGAGAGAAAGACAGAGAGTGTCAAAGAAAAGGAAGTAGTTGATATCAGTCTGTTTGTGATGCAATGATACCTCCTGTAGCAGTCCTTATTATAGATCGCAAAACAATTATTTTTATGAAACACAGCAGGAAATATGTTTCTGTAATACCAAAAATTTTAGATGTCCTAAACTGTTTCAAACTTTAGTTTCTGTTATGAATGCCCTGATTTTGACGCTTTCAGGGAGAAATAGTGGGCACAAGGAGTCACACCTCTTTCTCAGAGTCCAGCAGGCTGCTCTGATCTCATCTCTGGCTGGGACTCAGACCCTGCAGGTAATGACAGATGTCCTTTCCTTCTCTTCTTTCTCCGTCTCTCTCTCTCTTTTTCATCCATCCCCATCCCTAGGAGGGCTTCCGCATCGTCTCCCTGATTTTGTCCTGTATCCCTGAGCACCTTGATTTAAATTCATGATGTCCACCTTCCTCTCTCTTTGCCCCCTTTTCACTCCACTCTCCTTTTCTTTTTTCCTTTTTCACTATTTAATTCCTTCCAGATTGTTTTCTGATCCGACGTCTCAGTAGTTGATGTTTGAGAATGCAGATTACGGCTTGTCCCGTCTCTTTGAACCCCTCTTTCATTCATGTACAAATAAGTGAGTGAGGCCTTATGGAATGTGGGAAACAGAATAATATATCTAAAATGTCACCCTTATTTTTCAACATACTCTCCAGTACTGCCTTGGAGTAGCTTTAGAGGAGAGAACAATATAAAAGATATATTTTGTAGTTTGAGTGAGTTTACCTGCTCTGATGTCCTACCTGCACCTGATTCACAATCTGTTTGTGAAACAGTTCCATGCAATTAAAAAAACACCTATATTTTTTCTTAAAAGTTACACAATATATAGTTGTACTTAAACAAATTGATTGTCATGATACAAGAGTAAGCATATATGTACAGTAAAATATTATAACAGCAATAATATAACAAAAATATTCAAGACAACAAATGCTTTATGTCACTATGAATGATTACATGGAATTAAGCTGTGATGTTTTGACACTATACGGTAAAAACTGTGAGATAAATGAAAACAAAATCCCTCAGAATCCTCTGTCACATGTTAATCAATCAGAACATGTCCTCGACTGGCCCGCCGTGAACAACCTCATTGTGCAGCAACTTGTTGTCAGGCAGCTGATCTGTCCTAAGCCCGAGTGCCGCGTTCAAGGACCTCTGATTGAATTAGTTTCCCAATGAGCTCAGTCTGCACACTTTAATTCCAGAATTTCTGGCTAATGTCATTAGCTTCATTCTGGTTTGACCTAAAGGGATTCCCCTCAGTGTCTACACATAACGACAGACAACACAGACACACACACACAAATCGACAAAATAGTGGACTAGAGGAGTTTTTATTCGATTAGTTAAAAATTGGGAGAGGCTCCTGATGTGGATCGAATCAGATGAGTGGATTGTGTGTGTGTGTGTGTGTGTGTGTGTGAGAGAGCGAAAAACAAAGAATGCTAATGCAGAGTTTTAGCTCCTCTTCATGTGAGATAGTGCCTCTGATCCGTAACCTTGGGGCTACTGAATGCTCCATTGTGACTCTAGTTCACTTTAGGCTTTAATTTGCAGCAGTGCTGAGCAGACAATGAGGCTATTCCCTGCATGAACATTTAGTTTGTATACCAAATCCTTTTAATTATTCATAAATAGAAATCTCAATCACCGATTTCTGCAGAAGGATTTTTTTTTTTAATTTAATATGGCCTATTGAGCACACTGTAGTTTGTCACAAAGAAAAAAAGTTTTTTTTATTCAAATATAGTCTTTCGTTTGAGAAATGCAGCTCAAAGTCCTTCAATCATATATAAAGAAAAAAATAAACCCAATAGCCAATAGAACTTCATTTTTTAACAATAAGGTTATATTAATTAACATTAGTTAAAGCAGTAATAAGCACTTACTAACACTCTTTTAATGTGTCAAGTAATCATTTCAACAGTTTCTAATGTTTTTGTTTTTGTTTTGTTTTTTTCTAAATTGACTTATCATCATAAAATAAATATGAAGCACAGAGTGTAATGGCCCAACAAAAACAAAACTATCCTCATTTTCATTAGTTACCTGAAAGCTTCACTTTCACTCTGCAAGAATAATAAAGCTTAGATACACAGCATAAAAGAAGCAAATCATCCATTGTGGAACCAAAGCAAGAAGAGGGATTGTTCTCCCTAGTCACTATCCTCACGTTCTGTAGCAGTGGAAGACATAGAATAACTGGAAATTCAACGCTGCAAAAGAAGAAGAACCCACTTAAAACAGCAACATATTTGAGGGGTGGCATGAGTGTTTCCAAGTTTAACAGCCTCATAAAGCATTTGAAGACGCATCGCATGAAAGAGTATGATGACTTCACCAATGCAAGGATGAAGAAGGACGATGAACCTCAGCGTCAAAGATAACAACATTTTCGAGTAGATTGTCCTGGATTATCAGTCCGTAAATCTTGAAAATGTAGGATTTCTCCGCTTAATTGAGCATTTGGGTCCACTCTATTGTTTGCCAGACATCTTCAAAACTGCTCTCTCTTAACTTTAAGAGACCCGTAGGCTGAAAGAAATGCAGGCAGTCAGCTATACTGCTCACATTTGGAGATCCAATGTTTGCCCCATGTCTTTAAGTTTAACTGCACACTGGGTGGACAGTTTCACCATCAACACTTACCCTTCAGAGTGCGATGCTGCAAGCAAAGTTTCATGGGTCGCAAACTGGCACTTCTACGGTGGAAAAAATGGGGAGATGCTGATAAAGTGGAAAATCCCCAAGTCCAACTTTCATATTGTTTTGCATGAAATTACAGGCAACATGAAAAAAGTACTTGGTGTCGGTTGATACCCGAAGCCCAATATCCAAAAGTACTGGAATATGGAGAAATGGTATTGGAACATCTCTGATGTATATTTTTGGTGTTCTTTCTTTCTTTTTTTCACTTGTACTCCTTTCTAGATGATTGAGTTTCTGGATTACCCTGATTATGTAATGCACATTAAATAAATGTAATGTTATGTAACATCCAAAGAAGACAGCTTAAAATATGAAATGAATTCACGGGGATATTTGGACAATTTTTTATTTTTGTCTGATATTTTAATTTAGTAACACGATATATAACCTGCTCCAAATGCAGGCTTTCCCATTCTTCTTTCTACATTATCTTACATTGTTTTTTTTCCATTGTATTCTCTCCTAGAAATGAATGAGAAAAGCGTACTATGAACAATGTTAAATGATAACTGAAATGCAAAAACTGCATTTTGATAAGACACAAAATTACTTCAGATGCTGTTATGATATTCAGAAGCCATTTAGTAGGCAAGAGTTTCTTTAATTTTTTAATCTGTGGTTGATTGCCGCAGTTGATATTTCTGTCAATGCCATAGCCACGATGTGATGTTCACATCACGTCAGTAAAGCGACCTCGACCAAATCTGCGAGTGTCCCAGGCCAGCTGAGAGTGCTCTTAAAGGTGTCCCTGCTGGTTCAGATTCCAGCAGGACCATCGTCGAAGGTCAAAGCAGTGAGGGAGGTTTAAAGAGAAGTTGGCTGTTTGTCTAGTTTGTGATGTCAGTGAAAATTTGTAGGTGTTTTCAGTTTTATCAGAGCAGCATGTTTTGGTTATCAAAAATAAATAAAAAATACTGGAGGTGAAGGGTTCACTATTCAAAAGGAAGCTCTCTTTTTTTTTTCATCAGTTGCAGACAACTTGTATCCTTTGGGTGCCAGTCAAGAGTCACACAGTCACTGTTTTAGTCTCAATCTGCAGACAGCATCAATGTTTTATGTAGAGAGGAGCTGGCTGCCCACATTATTTCTGTCTTTCTTTATTATTCAGGAAGAGTGATGAAATGTTGAGAAGTGGAGTGTGAAAGTGAAGCATGGGTCAGTTTTCGCCCCAAGACATGATCACTCCAGGGCTCCATCGTGGCCAAAAAAAACTGTTGTTCTGTTGTCCTACTTAGTTGGAACACTGTGTAAAACATAAATACACCACAGTGTGATGATTGAGTATTCATATTCTCAATTTGATCACATATTTCAAACATGTTGAGGAAGGGATAACAAAAGTTTTTCTTGAACTTTTTAGTACTTTACACGGGTCAGCAGGGTCACTGGTGACAGATGCAAAAATGGGTAGACAAGCACATCTTTGTGATATAGTTCAGGAACATTTCCCAACACAACTACAAGAAAGTTATGTATATTTCCATCCTCAAACAATATTATTAAAAGTTTCAGGAGAGCCAAAGAAAGCTATATACGAGAATGAATGCTAACTGCGTTCGATCCATCAAGCAACATTGTATTAAAAGCGATCCTGACTGTATAAGGACGTGACTGCACAGCCTCACGAACACTTTTGAAAACCACACAGCAATTTGTCACTGTGCCTGAAAAATCCTGCTGTGCTCTGATGAGCCAACATTCTGAGTGTGGAAGCATGGAAATTATGGATGCTTTGTCCTCCAGGCTGAAGAGAATGGGGACTTTCCAAAATGAATAAACCAGTGCAAATGAATCATCTTAATTCTAATCTTCTTTGATTCATAATTGATCCACAATTGTGAAAAATCAATGTTAGTTTATTATGTAATGTTGCAACAAATTATCGGAGAGGGATGTTTGGTCGCAGCACCTTGTATCTCAATCAGAAGCATAAGGTAAGGTTTGGCATCGGGCAGATATAGGTAGAGGTCTGAAGCTGTTCAAATAACTACATCCAAACAGGAAAAAATAAAGCAAAGTGACAAAAAAAAAAGGGGCAAACAATAAACCTGGATGACTACACGAAAGTAACACAGTGAACTAACAAGGACAGATTGGTCAGATGTAATAAAAAAAAAACAGGGTAGGTAAAGACAAAGATAAGGGGAATTGTAAATGAGATAACAGGAAGCAACAATGTCAAACCCCAAACCAAGATACCCGATGAATTTCTTTTTTTTTTATTAATTAGATTTGTTTTGGCTTAAGAATCTTCAAAAAATCTTAAATCAAGTATCAATTGAATCTGACATTCATTGTGATTTTAATCAGACCCCAAGGTTTAGACAAATCAAAGGTTCATTTGCCTAGTATTTGTCATCGTATGGGTAACAACATCTGTGAAGTGTCATGAATGTTGAAACATACAGGTTTTAACTTTATAACCTGCCATCCTGACTAATCTACTTTAGCTCTTCAGGTTAAAGATGTTTGAACATTTTGATGCAGATGATGATGAGGAGGAAGAGGAGTACAATGTTTATATTAGTGAGGAAGAAGAGGAGAATAATGGTGTTGTGAGGATGAAGATCTGTATGCAAATGATTGGTTCTGTTTTATGAATGCTAAATGTCTCATTACGTGCCATAATTGGCAGCAGCTCCGTGTGTTCACATGTGATTAATGAGTCTAAATGAGGATTAAAAATCTGAAATTACTTGGGGATAACACAAGGACTGAGTCCTGATTAAGAGTTAATTATCATGACCCGCCTGTACTGTGCTGTTGGTCTGTATTTGTCTGTGTGTGTGTTATAAACTGGGAATTTTTCTTATTAGGGGTCTACATTCCCTTTCTTTCCTCAATGTCAATTAGATGCCTGATAATTATTTGTAAATGTCATTTAGAAATGTTATATCTCAAAATAATCATATGAAAACACTGAGGACTGAGGTCTGCTTTGTCTATTTTTCTTTTTTTTGCTAAACTGAAAGCTGGTGTTGTAGCTGTTCACAAACTGAGAATCAAGCATAGTTTTTAGAATCTACAACCAAATTAATAACTAAATCCATTAACCAATAAGTGTGGTAAGAGATTAAACTACTAAATCTGTTAGCATTGTTTTGTGCTTTCCCACTGACAATGGGCCTGAGGCGTTTTAGTTTCATTCTTGTGAATGAGATATCTCAGGAGTATGCTGAAATTGATAAAATGATAACCATGACAAAATTTGCCATAAACTGTTCTTATTCTATTGACCAGCTGTGTTACGGAGTCAACATGTTTGTGAAGAATCCATGTCTCAGAATTTATAGCTTCTCTGCAGCAACATCCATTTTTGAAGATCTTTAGTCGCACAAGCTTTTTGATTCGGTAGATACTGAGCTTCAAGTGGTTGTCGTTGTACCAAGTGACAAGCTTTCAACTATTAGTTCAGTCTTTACAGTAATGGATGGAAACAAGTCTTGGACTGGTCCACTGAGACACACAACCCTGAAATTCTAGGTGTTTTTATGTACACTTAATCATACTGTGCTGCTACGAAGGTTAGTGACTTTTATCATGTGCCCTGTGTTGTCTTGGTGTCAGTAATAGTTATGTATGTGGTAACCATAAGTCTGTTACTGACTGTCCACAGAGTTCTGAGAAACATATTCCAAGAAAGCAAAAAAAAAAACAAACCACCAAAAATATGTTGAAGGTGTGATTTGTCTAAGCATCAAAATTTAATTGCATGATGGTAATATTTTTTTTAGGAGCTTTCACTGACACAGGGTTTCTCATGTCACTATATAAAAATGATTTTGTGCTTCTGCAACAGGGGGATATTAGCTGTAAAAGGTGTTTGTTAACTGTAGTAGATGTTAGCTATTATTGGCAGATATTCTGAAGAAGTAGCAGACATTTACTAGCTTTGGTGGATGTCAGCAAGTTGGGTTAGATCTTAGCTAGCTGTGACTAACTGTACCTCGCATTAGCTAGCGATTGTGGAAAACATTTTTGGGGGGCTTTTCAAATGTAACTGGTGATTGGAATTAATTTTGAAATGTATTCATTTATTATGTGTTTCTATGTGTATTCCCTAAACCAGAAAAACAATAATATAATATCTAGGGGCTAGTTTTATCACTTCGTCTGTGGGCCACTACTTACTGCCCTGAGGATGGAGCCCACTGCTTGAAAATAGGTATTATATAATACTATTGCTAATTACTGTTTGCATGTACACAGCCATTGTAACATGGGTTGGTTTAGGTGCATGAGATGTGTTTTGTGATGAATCCCCCGCTCTGCAGAAAAAAGAACAAGTAGCTTTTTTTGAGCCTCATTACTGTTTCCAGTTAAGACTTTGCTGGAAGTAATGAGAGCGAAAGGATTGTGACTCAGGAGGAAGCAGAAACAAAAATGTGATGGATGGAGGGAAACCGCATCATTATTTTTTCTTTCCGAGTTGAAGTTGGACAAACAGATGAAGGGAAACTTAAAATAAAGAAAACAGAGTGAAGAGAACTCTCAGAGATTCAGGATTTTTAACCTCAGCTTTCCATATCCAGATTTTCTCAAGCACATTTTTAATTTGCACATAAACAACCTCAGTATGTGTGTGTGTGTGTGCGTGCTTGTGTGCATGCTTGTGTGTTCTTCGCCAGGTCAGCCGGGCTGCTAATGATGTTGTCAAATAGGAATGTGGAGCAAAAAAGATCTTTCTGCTTCTTTGCACGCACATGAACAAACACATACTCGCTGTTTTATTCTTTTGAGCAGGGTTTAGGTAGAAGCAGATCTTCGTGTTGTCACAAACTGCACAGATGCTGTTTTTTGAAGCAGCTCTGTGACAGCGAGTTTCAGTAGCATGTATTTCTGAGGCCAGTTTCTCACATGCTTTTCTTTGTCTATGATCTTTATTTCATCTACAGCTGAGATTTTGGAATGTGACCAAAATTACCGGTAGGTAATTTCACAAAAAACGCACTTTTTCACAGATAGTGAAACTTTTTGTCCAGTGGTACCAACATGTTTACTGGCTTGCTAACTGACACTTGGTTTTGCAACCTATTGCTGCCGGACAGTGCCTGCATGTTAGCAATTCACTAACGAGTTAGCTCACAATCCCCAGTAGGTCATAAATCATGCCAAATGCTCCCGCCATCAAACTACGAGCAATTGCTATTTTTCGGAGAGAATTTTGATTTTCATTTGACATTTTTTTTGGTACGACCTGGATTATAAAGTAATGAAATTACAGTAAAAGTGGTAGAAAATGTATTACTTTAAATTTAACAGTTTATTTTGCCTTACCTTTGCAGCAATATCCATGCTATACTCTGAAACACTGTAGTCCAACAAACTGTCTCAAAGACTGCAAAAACAAGTCATATTTGTTCATCCAACAATATTTCACGTTTCTGTTATTAAACAAAGGAGGTAAGGTACAGCATTCTGGCTCACTCTGGCCTATAAAGGTTTCGCAATGAGCATGCTGTTTCACCGTAATGTTTTTGACAAATAGGCTACCACTTTTTCTCCAGAATAAACTGGTGTTTTATTGTCCATTTGTAGCATCACCGGCGACAATCAGGGCCAGAGGCATTGTTTTTGGGTTGTCCTATCAGTACAGGTCATTCTTGTGAACGTGATATCTCAAGAAAACTTTGAAGGATTTTCTTCAAACGTTGCACAAATGTCCACTCTGATTCAAGGATGAACTGATTAGATTTTGGAGGTCATAGGTCAAAGGTCAAGGTCACTGCAGCCTCATGTGGGCAATATTTGTGAGCACAATAAAATAAATTGGAATTGGAAAATCAGTAGTCTGTGACTTTTGGAGAAAAAAGTTCAAGGTCACTGTGACTTGAAATCTTGTGAGCTCAGCATCACAAGAATTAATTTTGGGATTTATTTTTGTTACTTTTAGACTCAAGGATGAATTGTTTACATTTTGGAGGTCAAAGGTCACAGCAACCTTAAATATTGTGTGATGGTAATTTAGTGGAATTTTTTGCCCGAGGTGAAGGGGCTATTAGAAACAACAACCTGCTCTCTGCCTTCCCAGACAGGCTTCTGTGTTATAATTTCAGTCAAACTTTTTGCCAATAGGCACACTACTATCTATATGACTCAGTACTCTTTTCTTCCTCTTTCAAAATCTTTCTCAGACCTCCTGAATTCCCCAAAACAATATTCAATTTCAGGTTTGTCCAACTAAAAACGTAGTAGTCCAAGAATCTTAGGACACTCTTCACTATCTTAAACCTGCACAAATAACAAGCTCTGAGTTTATTACAAAACATGCACCTAAACCTTTGGAAATATTAGGATTTCTACCAATCCCACTCCAGAAAAGCCTTTTTTTAAGACCCTGTTTCCAGCAGTGAAATGCTTGATCCACTACTTGATTAAAAAAAAAACCAACATAAATCATAACAGCATAGCTTTGATGGTATTCACTGAGAAAACACAGCTATTGCCACAATATCATCAAACTAGCATTAATTCAAACAAAAATTCCCAAGTTTTACCTGAAGGCATGCATGTTTTGAGCAAGTTTTAAATAAAAGCAAGCAGTGTGATTAAAGGAAGAATAAGAAACACTTTCAAAGCAACAAAAACCTTGAGCTCATGTTGAACAACAGCGAATCTGGTTCCTTTCAGCCGGAAAACATTCATTTCTATAAAAATCATTGCACATCTAGTAAATCTTTGAGCACATAAGGATCCTGAGGCGGTGAGTTTAGCATTCTTTAAACTTTTTATTTCTGACTAGTCTGGCATGCTGCAAAAAAATCCATTTACCAGTCTAGTACTGCTGTGAAGAATTTCAAATGTATTTTTGCCATATTAGTCATTAGTATGTCAGAGGCGGCTCTGATTGCAGCCTTCCTCTCCTACACAGATGCTGGCTGAATCAAATTGGACGTGTTCTCACAGCAGATGTCAGGATAGTTGCCGTGACTGGTTGATTGTGTGCAAACTGCTGCTGTCTTCTACAGTTGCCAAGACTATGAAATTAACACCTACTGCAATTTGTAAATCTAAACACAAAACACAATAAAGAGAACTGAAACATTGGCAGCTTCCTGAAACAAATCCTCCCTCTCTCTTTCCCCTTTTTCTGACACCATCCTGGGAACTTTCCCCAAATGGAAACCTACTTTTTTTTCTGTAATTTTGGCATTGTCAGCAGGGCGAGGTCGTTGTAGGAAAAAGAGAGAGCATGCTGTCCCTGTCAGTCTCTCTCTCTCTCTCTCTCATTCTTTGTGGTTGCAGCTTTTTTTATTCCCAGGCACGGCTGAACTGACTTATTGGCAACATTTAACATAGCAGGACAAACGCTGTGTGAGAGAGTTCAGGGACATGGCTGCCGCTAACAGGTTATCTCCTCTTCACTGGTGAAGATCTTTTCTAATCCTTGAAACCTGAGCCGTCTTATCTTGCATTCTCTTTAACTCAAGTCCTGCTCTTCCTGTCTCTCCGGGGAGCTTTGCAGATCTGATTCAGCCCTCCATCCTCATCTGAACTCTTGCCCTACAGCCCAGTCACACAGCATTATTGGTACATCCGCCCCCCCCTCTGCTTAAACGAGCTTTAAGGAGCAGCAGGCTTGACCCAGCCCAACCTCTGGGTGTCCTGCTGTCACAACCTGCCATGTTAATAAGTCGCCCAGGCACCAGTGTCATGCCTCACTGTGCTACAAACAACAGTCTTTAAAACTCTTATGAAAGCTTAAGTGTACACAAAATAAATAAGAGATAAATCAGTTCACCAAACATGTTTGGATTTTAGAAAGATCCCTTTTCACAATTTTCTGGCTGAAGCGTATTTAGTGGTGTTTGGCGATAGCCCGCCAAATCCCATGTTGCAGAGAATTAAAAAAATATGTAGAGATTATTTGAGCCACTTTCAATTCTTAAAAGAAGAACAAACCTCATTTTCAGATGCACATGCTTTTTTCTTTGTTTTGTTTTAATTTCTCCATTTCATTTTGTTTTTGGTTCATCTTGTCTGACTTGGAGCAGAGGGGATGGACTAAGGTAAAGACCTGGAACAAAGCCAGACATTGAGTCTCCATCAGTGACAGTGTTTGTCCGCACCTGCACTGATTATCGCTTTGCAACCATACCCGTCCTGATGGGATTCAAACTGTTCCGGCATGGTCTACCAATGAAAGTGCATTTGTGAAGAGTTTAAAGCGTTCTGTGCTTGAAATTGAGAATCCTCCTTTCACTGGCGGGACAAGCGCACGCACACATGGCAACCTCCAGCCTTCCTTCTGCCTTTTTATGACCTGTTTTGAGCTGACGTCTGAACTACCTGCTATCAGTGCGTGAGTGAACCAGAGCTACAGATGTCTGATATGCAGCAGGAAATGGCAGTTAGAATCTAGATTACCCCTAATTGCAAGCAGAAGGGTCAGAATGAATTCACGACGTTCATGTATGCGCAAGCAAGATCAAAATTTGTGACAGCCTGGATCCGAGCCATACTGCCACAACAAGATGACATGTCATTTACTTGTCTTTCCCATGAGAGGTGGAGTTATCCAAATGCTAAAAATAGAGTTAATAGTTATGCTTAGGGCTCTATGGAGGTCAGTCAGTTGTTTGATACATTGTCATAATATGTGGTTCAGATGATAACGAACTCTTCTCTTTTTCACCTTACTTTTTGTGCTTTTTACTAAACGTAGAAATTGTTTTAAACCCTCTCAAGTTGACGAGGAAACAGATTTCCACACAACCACCATGGCTGTTTTCAAGTGAAGGGACATCTGTTGGTTCATGTTTTAGCTAATGTTCTATCACTCTCCTTCTTTGTCTCCGCCATTAGCATCCATTTTTTCAGAGTTTTCACACTTAATCCATTTGTTTCATTGTAACTTGATGAAAATTACATGAGAGAACAATGCTTCTTCTTTGGTTTTCTAATGGTTTACACACTTCCTTTTTGGTGTACACCTTGCCTTACTGTTCCAGCCTAGTGATGATGGGACAATAAAGACATGA
This sequence comes from Mola mola, assembly GCA_001698575.1. Classification (NCBI taxonomy): domain Eukaryota; kingdom Metazoa; phylum Chordata; class Actinopteri; order Tetraodontiformes; family Molidae; genus Mola; species Mola mola. The sequence goes on from KV751401.1 coordinate 292,533, forward strand.
TATGTACAATGGTTGATTGTTGAGTTGCATGTCCAGGTCGTCAAACACCTGTGCTATGGCTTTCAGAGTTTGGGGTGTTGGTGGCTCAGTATGTAGGGACTTGGATTGGGGACTAGAAAGTGTCCAGTTTAAGAAATGCTTATTCCAGTCACAATAGAGTTTGGACTAGTTGGAGATGTTTCTGAACCCCACTATGGTGCCCTTGAGCAAGCCACCAAGCCCCCAAAATTGCTTCCTGGCACTTTAAGGGACAGCCTTCACTCTGTAACCTTTCCTTAAAAATATAGTGATGCGTGTGATGAAAAAAAAAAGGATTTGCTGACATGCATTACTATATTATGTCTTCCTCTTCGCTGGGTTGTTCCGTTTAATAGCCGGAGCCAACAATTCAAACGTATCAGTGTAAGACTCAACATGTCATAATTTGATCCTTTACAGGATAACAGCTTTTTGTTGCCTGTTTAAAGTTCAATCTATATCTGAATGTGTCTTTGAAGGAACACCGAAAGTATCAATGGAAACTACACCATTTTGTATCCACATTTTTCACAGAGGAAGCATCGCTCTCTCCGCTCACTGTGGAGCATTTATGTCTGGGAATATTACCCTGCAAATCAAAAAAGAACCTTACTAATGACGAAGTTAAAGAAGGACAGGAATGATAGAAACCGAGGTAAGACAATAACAATCCGACAGTTGTTCAGGGTGTTCACTCGATGGAAAGAGCTTCAGACAGTAGGAAGGCTGTTAGCCGCATGTTGCTATTTGTGTCTTTGCTACAGTAATCCTACTTAGTAACTTAAATGTGAGGAATTTGTGTATTTCCCCTTAAACTGTTCTGGGTTAGGGTTAACGAGTCTAGTAGGGACCAGTTTAAATGATGACTTAAAGCAAGAAATGCACTCTATATGCATTTTGACTGAATCATTTTCATTATTCATCGCGGCATCAACTGTGTGTGAATGTTGCCGTTGTGATAGCTGGCAGCTCTCCGGTTTGGATCAGGACCAATGGAAAGGCCAACTGGAAGCCTCCTGACTGGCTGATGGGTAGAAAAGATCCTTTCAGAGATGCAGTATTGTTGATGTCAAACTCTGTGAAGCTGCCCTCTTGCTGACACCCACCCGCCAGCATGTCTTCTTTCTTTCTGCAACCATGAATATGCAAAATTTTCTATTATTTATTGGCTGGGAATTGTGAAACTAAATCTTTTCTTTTACTGTCTTTTTAAAGTCGAAATCTGTCAATATTCCCAACCTTTAGTTGTTTTGGTTCCATTAACTGTGTCACCAAGAATAAAAACTAATCTGTCAATGTGGTGACAATGACCAAATCACTTCACTCTCACTGCTTTGGACCGTCATCCACCCTTGCTTCTCTTTTTTATGCTTTTGTCTCACATGCACACAAACATTTGGCAGGAAAAGTCTGAGTCGGTTATGTCACTGTGTCAGCACGATATCCGAGCTCAGCGCATGGAGGAGCTTTTCCTCTTTCCCAGCTACTCTGTTCATAGTCACTCACTCTGCACTCTGCATTTTTTTCTTCAAATTTCCCCTTAAATTTTACATACGGTTGTTGTATTGACCTAAATGCCCAGGTAGTATAGTTTGAAAGAATAAAGGTCGCATCTCTGGAGAGATGCTTACAGACTTAAAGGATATAAATGAATATTTTAAAGTAATTTACACTTCCAAAACAACAGCTACACAGGAAGATTACAATCAGTTTTTTGATTAATTTCAGTTTCCAAAATTAGACGCAGCTTTCAGGGAGAGTCTGGACTTGGATTTTTTGTTGTCTGAGTTGCAGAAAGCTATCAGAGCATTCGCCACGGCAAGGCGGCTGGCCCAGATGGGTTCGGGCCAGAGTTTTATAAAGCTTTTCACGGGTGTCCTTGCACCCGGTCTACTGAGAATGATGCGAGATACATTTAAGAATAAGCAGAATCCATCCTCTCTCAGTGAAGCAAATATTTGTGTTTTATTAAAAAAAAGACAAGGACGAAACAGACCCAGGTTTCTACAGGCTTATTGCCCTACTTAATTACAATCGACATTAATTACAAATGTTCTAGCAAACCGGCTTGGTAAAAATGTATTGTATAGAAATCATTCACCTGGACCAAACAGGATTTATCCCGGGCAGGTATTCCTTCTATAATGTCGAGAAAATCCGTAACATTATGTATTCAGACTACGACAAGGATGACGGAGCAGCTATTTTGTCATTAGATGCTCATAAGGCGTTTGATATGATAGAGTGGGCTTATTTAATTGCGACACAACAGATTCGGATTCGGCGACACTTTCATAGAATGGGTCAGAAAACCCAAAATCCTCCATTGTAACAAATGGAGACAGATTCGGTCCGTTCTTCTTGCAACGCGGCGTCCGCCAGGGGGACCCGTTGTTCCCTGTTGTTCAACATAGCGTTGGAACCCCTGGGTATTGGCATCAGAAAGCATCCAAATATTAAAGGTATTAAATGAGGCAGCATAGAGATCAGGGTGACCCTGTATGCTGATGACCTCCTTATCTGTTTAGCTGACCCGGAGGTCTCCATCCCCATCCTACTATAATATATTAATTCCTTCGCTAGTATCTCCGGTTATACCATAAACTGGGGAAAGAACAAATTCATGCCCATAACAGAACAATTTACTGATGACTTCCTGACAAAGTTGCCTTTGAGAGTGATGAAGGAATGTTTCACTTATCTGGGCCTTAAACTGAATAAGAACCCTAAGTATCTTTTCAAATTTAACTTTGCAGAATCAATACAAAAACCTAAAACAAATATTGAGTCTTGGAGGATACTGTCCATATATATGATTGGCAGGGTAAATGCTATCAAAATGGTGAGCCTACCCAGCTGTTTATACCTTTTTCAGAACTTGCACATATATTTAAATACATCTTTCTTTATGAAGCTCGATTCCATTATACTGCCTTTTGTGTGGGGTTACAAATCGCACAGGATATCTAAGGCTCACCTTCACAAACCTTCAAAAAAAGATGGTCTGGGACCACATGCTTTTAAACACTACTATTGGGTGGCTAACTCCAGGGGTCTTACCTACTGGAAGTGTGGAGGTGCTAAAGCTGATGAGAACCCTTTGTGGTTACAGCTGGAAGCTGTTGCTGTCAAAATGTCCTCTCTTCCTGCTCTTCTGTTTTCTGCCTCTGCCCCAGTAGCCAAATTAATTCAGCGAAACTTCATTGGGAAAAACTCCTTGAGAATACTAAATCAGATAAAAGTAGCTTGCTGGGTTCCCAGTGTCTCCATACATGCACCCATATGACGAAATCATTCATTTTTGTCTGCACAGTTAGATGGGGTATATGCAGTCTGGAGGGGGAAGGGTATTAGAAATTTTTCAGATCTGTACATGAACAGCCAATTCACATCATTTGCTCAGTTAAGCACTAAATTCAAGCTTCTAAACTCACATTTTTTACCGCTATCTCTAAGTCATACATTTTGTTAAGGAAAATTCCCCACGTATTAATCCCTCCTCCACCACCCATCCTCTTTTTGAGATCCTCCTGCTCCCTCCAGACTCCAAACAAGTAATAAAAAAATTTGTGGGTTCTTTCACTAATTCAGTCTCCTTTTATTAGGGAAGCTTGGGCCAGCAACTTAAACTTTGAAATATCAACAGAGAGGAGGCACTGTCTCGGGTCCATTGTTGCTCTATAAAGTCACGTTACAGGTTAATATAGTACAAGGTGCTGCACCAATTTCACTGATCAAAAACTAAACTGAATTGTATTTTCCCATCTGTGTCTGCTGTATGTGATAAGTGTCATACTGAGGGTACTGAGGGTTCACAAGCACATCTTTTCTAGTTCTGCCCTAAAATTTTTGGTCAGCTGTATTCAGTCAGCTGTCAAAAGCCTACTCCAGAGACCTTCAGCCTAACCCTGACCTGGCCATCCTTGGATGCTCTGCAGAGACTTCCCATCTACCACATGACACACTGGTTGCTTTGCACCTAGGGATGGTGGTAGCTAAGAAACGTATCGGTCTGTCCTGGAAGACCACTACTCCGCCCATCTTTGCTCACTGGTTAATTGAGATGTCGAATTGTACAAACCTGACAAACAGAACAAATTCGAGGGAATCTGGGGACCTTTCCTAACACAGTGTCACATATCATGACCTTAACCTGTAAGGTCTCAGGAGCAGGTGTGATACCCGACTGAACTTTTCACGGTACTTGCAAAGAGTCATTACTCTAACTATGTTTCTTTTGTAACACCATTTATGTAAATTCATAACTGGCAGCCTTTCCCCCCTTTTTTTTTTATTTTGGTAGGTTTGTTTTCAGTTTGTGTTGTCCACACTATATGTGGAATTTTCTGTAAAGTTAAAAACTATAAATAAATTATTAAGAAAAAAAAGAACCACTGAGAAACACTGAGTTTTGGTGGAAGTACTGTAATGGGGGTCACCACCATTCAATTTTCACATTATCTAATCACTTGTTTTATCACTCTAGCAGCCAAGATATTCACTTTTAAAGGAATATTCCCCCAAATATCAAAATACATTTGTTTTGTGCTCACTCCCATGTTAATGGAGCATGATTTTTTTGTCCACCAGAAGTTTTCGGAGCTTTACAGCAAAACTAAGTTGCAGTGTAATTCTTAAACAACTAAAAAAGATAAGATAAGATGTAACTTTATTGATCCCCCTTGGGAGAAATACAGGTTGACACAGCAGTACAGAAGTGAAAGTAGCAGTGCAAAGGGATAAATAAAAACTAAAACACTAGAAATTAAAAATATACTAAGTATTATTTTTTCAATCTGGCCTCTGTGTATAAAGTGTGCAAAGTGCAATGTTCCTGAGTTTTTATAAATAGATAAATAGAATGTATCATGAAGTTTACATACTGAATAGTGAGGAATTCTATATATATATATAAACAGTTAGACATGTGCAGTATCAGAGTTTATTACCCTAGAGCTGTGTACGAATTGAGTCCTTAATCTGTGGAGTGGGTGGTGTTGGGAGGTGCAGGGTGGTGCTGGGAGGGGTGGGAGCTGTGCTGTTGTGCAGTCTGATGGCAGATGGAATGAATGTCAACGTTGAAGGAGCTGAGCCTTCTGAGGAAGAACAGTCTGCTCTGACCTTTCCTGTAGAGGACCTCGGTGTTGTTTGACCAGTCCAGTCTGTTATTTAGATGCACCCCAAGGAACTTGTAGGTGTCCACCATCTCCACCCCCTCCCCGTTTATGAAAACAGGTGTCGGGTTCTCTTCCTGCGTCGGAGATCCACTACCAGCTCTTTGGTTTTCCCAATGTTGAGCTGCAGGTAGTTCCTGTCACACCATCCCACGAATTCCCTGATTCGGTCTCTGTACTCATCCTCCTTGTCGTCTGTAATGCAGCCAACAATGGAGGAGTCATCAGAGAACTTCTGCAGGTGGCATGTCCCAGAGTTGAAGCAGAAATCGGAGGCTCGGAGGGTGAGAAAGAACGGCGACAGTACTGTTCCCTGGGGTGTTCCAGTGCTGCTTGTCACCACGTCTGACAAGCAGCCTTGCAGCCTGACATACTGCGGCCTGTCTGTGAGGTAGTCTGTTATCCATACCACCAGGTCCTGGTCCACCTGCATCACCAAGAGCTTCTCAGCCAGACGGGCTGGCTGTACGGTGTCAAAAGCACTGGAGAAGTCAAAGAACATGACCCTCACTGTGCTTTGTGGCCTATCCAGGTGAGTATAAACTCTGTGAAGCAGATGGATGATGGCATCTTCCACGCCAATGCCAGCCTGATAAGCAAACTGCAGCAGTTCCAGGCAGCCGCGAACCAGGGGCCTGAGGTGTTGCAGGACCAGTCTCTCAAAGATTTTCATGACGTGTGACATTAGAGCCACAGGCCTGATGTCATTTAGAGTACTGGGACGTCCCTTCTTGGGCACCGGGACTATACAGGATGTCTTCCAGATCGTGGGCACACTTCTCAGCCTCAGAGAGAGGTCAAAAAGATATGTGAAGACTCCTGCCAGCTGCTCCGCACACAGAGAACCTGTGGGTTGATGTCGTCTGGTCCCCTGGCCTTATTGGTTCTGGTCCTGGTGAACTGCCATCTCACCTGGCTGGTCTTGATGGTAACTGGAGGTGTGGAGGAGGGGTGGCTGTCCACCCTGTTGGGTGTCAGACTTCCTCGGTCCTGAGGAGCTACGAGGAGGGGGGTAGCACAGGTGTGGGTGGGGGTTGGGGTATCAGAGTGGGTGGAGGTGGTCTGGTCTGTGCTGGTGAGTCAAATCTGTTAAAAAAAACGGGTTTAGCTCATTTGCACGTTCCCTAGTCCCCTCCGCCACTCATGTGGCTCTTTTCATGCCAGTAATGTTCCTAACCCCCACCCAAACCTCCCTAACACTGCCTTGCTGTAGCTTTCCCTCAATCCCTCAAACCTTCTTCTTCCTGTTCAACAGGAGCTTGATGTCCCTGTTGATCCATGGTTTGTTGTTGGGGAAGCAGCGAACCTTCCTGGTGGGGACAACACTCTCCTCACAAAACCTGATGTAGTCAGTGACACATCGAGTGAGGACCTCAATGTCATCACCAAAGTCCTCCTGAAACATCTCCCAGTCTGTTATCCTGTAGCACTCCATCATGCTCTCCTCTGCCTCCCCTTACCACTGCTGTACAGTCCTGGTGGAAGAGGGCTGTCTCCTAACAAGAGGCTTGTATGTAGGAGTCAGCTGTATCAGGCAGTGGTCTAATTTGCCTAGAGTGGCGAGGGCTGTGGCACTGTATGCCTCCTTAACGTTGGCATACAGTAAGTCCAAGGTCTTGTCCCCTCTGGTGCTGCAGGTCACATAGTGGGTGAAGTTAGTCAGTGTCTTCGAGATATCAACATGGTTAAAATCTCGTGCCGCGTCAGCAGGTCAGCGACGGTCGAGTGAGTCACAAGCGTGTGCCGCCACTGCCGACGGTGGAGTGTAAACAGTGACGATGATGGCCGCTGAAAACTCCCTGGGCAGATAGAATAGCCTCAAACCCACAGCCAACAGTTCAACGTCAGGGGTGCATGTTATCACCTTCGTGTCATGTCCCGGGTTACACCATTTGTTGTTAACAAAGACAGCGAGTCCACCACCCAGCTTCTTACCAATCTGTTTGACTCTGTCCGCCCGAACTAGCGAGAAGCCGGCTAGCTCCATTGCACAAATACCTGATATAAAAATAACCATCTGACAAAGAAAATGGCTCCATGGAGCTTCTCTAACATAGTCCAAACCTCTGGAGGCTGAGATTCCAAACTGGTTGGAAAAGACGTAATTTGAACCCCCTTACAATCTGAAAAGGTCTTTTGGGCTTGCAAACCAACACTTTTAGGTTAGTGGCTACAGTAAAGATTTTGGACTAAACTTCAGGTTTTAAAGAAAAATTTGGATGTTTGGGTTTCCAGAGGCTTGGATTACATTTGGCAACCTGCATGGAAACATTATATGTTTTGTTTTTTGTTGTTTTTTCTACATTTTGAAACAAGTCTCCAGTTCTTCAGTGGTTGATGAGAATCCTCCTGTCTTGTTTTTCCTTCAACCTCACTCTACTTTCCAATGAAATGAGTGATACTGACTGAAGTTTTGTTTGAACTGTTCCTTTAAGAAATGGAAACCATGACATTTTAGTTTACAACAAAAATTACAACTCGATAATGATAGTTGCTCATTAATGTTCTGTTGATCACAATTAATCAATTTAACAATACGTCTCAACAGTAATGTCTCCCCTTATTCATTGTTTTCAGGGTATTTCCCAAAATTAGCTGACAGAAATAAACACACACACACACACACTCGCAGTGCCATAGGTCTCATCCCCTCTTCCCAGCCCAGGCTGAGACTGATGTTTATTTAAATACTGTGTGAATTCCTTTTCCTCCCTCATCAGATTGTTCACACTGTTCATATTTTCTGACAAATGCATAAACCAATTACAAGGTCTTAAACTCCCCTCAGTGTCAGCACCACCTAAAATAAGTCTGCACAATAATAAACTGCTCTTAGGCTTGTGAGTAACAGTAGACCGTGTAATTTGAGTTGACACCTGAAACCATAATGGCAAGTGTCATCAATCACACAAAACAAAGAATATTTGGAAATACTAACATCCAAGACAAAATTCTGAGTCTTCAGTGCCATCAAAATGCATCATCATTACCGCCCGCTGTGTGCAAGGAGTTTTCAGAACATTTAGTTTTGAAAACGAATGAACTTTTCAGAAAGGCAGTGGACTTCTTTTTCAGATAATTAACCATTTGAGAGGGTGTAAGACTCATCACAATGATAACCTGGAAAGTGCAGGAGAGGCTTTTCCTATGTGCCTTTATACTTTTTACAGACTGAAAAACCTGTTTGTGATAGCAGATCTGACATTTCCACGCCCTTTTAATAGCATCAAATATCTTATTAAAACTGAACTGATCAGAAAAATGTACATTTGAATATACATCAGTGTGACAACAACTACTTAAAATGACAGAAACCACCTTAGGGAAAAATTGGTTTCAAGTTTAGTTAGAGTTTGTAGTTTAATTTATTTTGGCCCATGTTCCATAGGGGGAGTGGTCCATTGCCTATACTGCAGCCAACCATCAGCAGGGGCATCTAGATCATTTAACTTCACTTTTGTGGAGCTCTCATATTGTTAATCTTCCATTCGAGGCAAAGAGTTGGGTTAGCTGCTTAACTAATGTCAGTATCGCTGAATGAGTCAATGTCATCCTTGTATTGTTTTGCAAACCATGTATCAAGATGTGTTTCACATCGTACACCCCCTATGAATACTAAAAATGGGATTTCTATTGTTAACATGATCAAATTAGTATTTTGGACTGAATTAAGATATTTGGGTTTTCAGTTTAAAATTGTAATTTTATCTAAAATGTACTTTGATAGAAGCTGTCAAAGAACATATATACTTCTGACATGATGATGGTGATGATGATATCATAACTTCAGCTGTCCTTCAGATGTTCAACTGTGAGATAAAGGTGATGAAGTTTTAGCAAATGTGTAAGAAACACATCCAGGACTGACTGCCAACATTGACCCTTACTGATGACTGCTTTCGCACACACGCACACACAGAGAGGCAACTCGACTGAAGCATGCAAATAGTCGGAGATGTGCCACCTTCTATCTCTGACAAATGTTTGTTCTGTCACACAGCCCCTACTACTAGTCCTCACACTGTGAGGACTAGTAGTGTTGTTGCGTGACAGAGCCTGACATGTTTCAATTCTCTCTCTAGAGTAGTTCACTCACTCATAGAAAAGCTATTGTGCACATGTGTGTGTGTGTGTGTTTGTGTGTGTTGGTTATGCATCATGGATCCCATGCTCCCCAGAGAAAAAGTCTTCCTCACTCACACCTTTTTTCTTCTTTCACTTCTTTTCTAGCGGTAACTCCTCGTCCAGCTACTCTTCCTCCTCCACTCCTTCTTTCTCTTCTCCTTTACCTCTCCTCTCCTTCTTCCCTCTCCTTGTTTCTTCACCTGCTTTGTCTCATGTCTTTGCCTTTAATAAACTCCTACATCCTTTATATCTCCCCATTCTCCACGCCTGGCCGCTCTGGCCCCCTTGCCTTTCCCATTAATTTTATTTCTCCTACCTCCTTATTTTCCTCCTTCCTTTTCTCTCTCCTCCTTCACATTATCTCTCCTGTTGTTTTCTTCTTCTTCATTGTCTCCTTCTTCCATTGCTCATATGTCCTTCTCTCTCCTCTTCTCCTCTCTCCTCCCCTTGTGATGGATGGTCCTTGGGGGCTCTATTTTTTTTTTGTCAGCTCAGAGATCTCTCAA
>KV751401.1:302408-318541 GCA_001698575.1 Mola mola
CGCATGTGTTTTTTGTGTTTTTCTTCTCTGGAGTTTTCTCTCTGACCCAAAGAGAGTGAGTTTGATATAACTGAGTGAGCTTGTTGTGAGTGGGAAGCACACACACACACACCCATACGATGGGATTGCGTGCCCTCTCCGTCTCCCTCTCACGCTACAGCTCCCCATCGTCCTCTCTCTCACTTTGTCAGGTGAAGGAGGCAGCGAGCAGAGGGACATCAATGACATCGTTCTTTGCGTGACACAGGACGTAGATTGATTCGCGGTAGCTGCGTGCACGATGACAAACAGCAAGTAAACAACAGGATGAGTGGAGGAGTCGATGAATTTTTCTTCCTCTTTGCTTTTCCTTTTTTCTTTTTTTTGTAACTGCAGTAGTCAGTTGTTTTGTGTGAAAACAGCAGTTCAGCTTTGAAGACAAACTGAATTTTAAATTTCATGTGATAAAAGAAAGATGCAAAAAGGAGCACATCAAGTCAAAGAGAGAATTGTCTCTACATCATCTGTCTCTGCAGCTCTTAACGTTTTGTCCTTGAATAAAGCCTTTATTTTAATTATATTATTTATTTTTCAATACTGGTGAGTCATCAGCAGTTGTAGATTTCTCAGCCATATCAGTTCATTCATAAAATTCTGAAGGTAATCCCCAGGAAAAATGAGGATGAGGTGGTAAAGATGATTGAATGCGCTGGTCACAGTACCTTCTTATTTTCTGTCCACCACCTTTGATCAACAGCCGTCCCAAATCTGATTAAAAAATACAACTATAACAATATTTATTTTCAAAAGCAAATAATGGTTTAAGAGGATTTCTCATGAACAATTAAATTTGAAAGACACAACTACACAACATTATTAAAGGTAAAAAAAAAAAAAAACATCTATGGATTAGGGGTCTGGATCGCAGGCTAAAGCTGGATTTATATTTGTGCATTGGATCTACAACAGAGGTACTTTGTCGCTGTGGAGCCTACACAGTGCCCTGCATGTGTGCACTTCCCCAAAATGTAGCTACACGTCACGACCTATACAACAACTGGTCCACTTGGTGACTATGCATTTCCTCTGACACATTTTTGTTTCCTTTCCTGCTACCATGGGACAAAAATGGACCAAATCGAGGAGAGTTTTACTGAAGACACTATAAATATGTGTTTTTAGAACTCTGTCACAGCATTACAGAGAGTGACAGACGGCCACAAATTCATTAAAAAGAAATTTCCACGAATGTCAATCTGGATGTCATTTGAATGAAGGGCTGCTGCAATGATTTCAATAAAATTAACTGTTGTTCAACATTTGTTAATTCCATGTATGCTGTGCTACAGACAGGAACAAGTACAGGAAGAAGGAAGTAGCTAATCGCAGTACCATATCAGTCACATGACAGCATATGTAGTAGGCTCTACGTAGAACTGACATATTGCACAGCTTTATAGCTGTGCAATATCATATGATTTGTGGCACATGGGTAACATTGACAGTAGTATCACAATACAGCAATTCTTATGCAAGTGCGGGATTTATATACTTATATCATGTGTATATTATTTGATGCATTTTTTTTTCATTTCACTAATGTCATTTTTCCAAATGGAGATTAACAAATAACCAAAATCTGTCAGAAAGCAGAACAGGTCTGCAGCAGAACAAGACACCTTCCTTTTCAGTAATGCTGTATGTTTGTGAGGAGAAAGGAAGCTTCTTTAACCAGACACTTCTTGGACATCATGCAGTCTTTATCAATTTGTTTGTCAGATCTGCTGTCAAAACCAAAGTGGGTCCAGACTTTAGACAACATGGAAACGCTTTCTTTCCATGCTGTTATTTCGTTGGGAATTTCTACAGCCTGCAGAGTTAACCTCACATGAGAAGCGCTCCAAGAGGAGCCTTGAAGTAATTAAGGAGACATCTCTTTAGACTGCCATATTTTTAAACCCGTAAGATCTAAAACATCCCCAAGGAAATGTCTGAGAAACTTTTATAAAACCTAAGAATTGCCAATGTTCAATAAAACCTTAATTTCACTGCATGTGAAGCAGACAAAAACATTTTTACAAAAAAAAAAACCTTTGAAAGCTTGTATTTGTGGCTTTTATTGTAAATAATTTCTTTGCCCAAAAGTACACTAATATATTTTAGAAATCAATAAAAAAAAAAAAGCTGTCCCTGGCTTTAAAGGTAAGTTCACACATTTCTGGCATCTGGTCTTACTTCTTTGATCAAAATAGTTATATATCAACATATCAGTAATCGTATATGACAAAGAAAGGAAAAGTATGTTGTCCCACCCCTACTATGGATAATATACTTTCCATACAATACACCACACTAAAAATGTATACCTCCAGCTTTGCATTCACCGCTCACAGGTCCATCACCAGAGGAAAAGAGACAAAGTGGGAATTTTCCACAATATCCATATCTTAGCTCCATCCTTTCCATCTCTTTTTGATCCTTATACAAACATACAAATACTTTCTACAGTTTTAATTCATTTACACACACACACAAATACTTGAATTAATAAACCTTTCTCTGTCTTTGTAGAACCTCTGAATCTGCTCTAATGCACTTTAACCTAAGCCTGGTTTCGTAATGGCTCCTAAGCTCCCTGCCGCGCTACACGTACCGCTGCTTTAACGTGTTCTCTCAAGCACTTAACATTACTAAAAGCATTGGCTAAATAGGATTCCGTGTGTCTGCCATGTTTTCTGCCCTATAAGCTGCACACGCTTTCAGCTGTGTCAGCTGTGTGTGTGCGAGCTGTTGTGTATGGATATGTTATATGCTATGAGTGCCTCATTTTGTGAGAGTGAGAGGCAGAGATCAGCGTGGGTCAGTGGCAGAGGCTTAGCCTCGCTGTATGGTTTCAGATGGCAGAGGGCTGCAGGGATGGCTGATAAGCTGATTAAATGTTCACACTTGGGGTCAAGTCGAGCAGCCACTCAACATCTGAACTGAACTACAGCCAGCACTTAAAGCTCTCTGTGGTTGAGCGCAGAGCACAACAGCAGCCAGCGTTCCAGGAAAAGGGGTTTTCTTGTAATCAGTTTTAATCATTTTTTTATTTAATTTTTTTCCAGCTGGAGCCGCTGAATGAAACAGGTGTCATGTATGTGCATGTGTATATGCATTCCGGGTACCCAACTCTCCTCTCCCCTCCGGGGTTAGGAGGGGGGTTCAATGTCTCCCTGGCATCATGTCCATACAGGCAACAAATCCAAGAAAGAAAGGAAAATCACAGGAAGGTTTTGGGGCTGCTGAAACTCTCCAGGAGCATTTTGATGCACCTGAAGTCTGTTAGCAGCACTACAGGAACAGTGATGCTTACAGAAATAATCCTGTGTTTAATGTTTGGGTGATGGCCGTGGATGATGTCACCAGCAATACTGTAGGGCAGACAAGGTTCATACAAGTGTATGAATGCAAAAGGCACTGGACCTCATTCACTAATATACGTGTAGAAATGGTGTTTTTACACACATGTAAGTACCTGGTAAAACGTTTTGTTACCACCTCGGCTGAGGTTCCAAGAAAGCTGAGGCGATACTAAAAAGGTTACATACACCATTGCACACCACTGATTGGTCAAAGAGAATTGCCACTATTTAGCAACATTGGACCATAAATGCTAAAGTTAGCGTACCCTCTTGTCATCTGAACAGTGTTATATAGTTTTCCCACACCCTCCTGTTTGCTTCAGCAGTCCATTGTCTTGCTGCCTTCAGATAGCAACAATCCTCCATTGTTGCTGTGGTACATGTTTCATATTGGATACCTCATAGCATTTTTTGCATCTTCACTCTAACCACCAGCTACACTGAGGAGGTCCTGTTTACAGTGGAAAAGGAACGATCTGATACCAAACGGGAGACTACGTGATTTGAGCGAGTATAATGCAACAGAGGAGTGCCACAAGACTTCCCTTTTATCAGGTTCAGTAAACCGAGGAACCAATAGCACAGAGTCACACGGTGGGACTTTCTAAATCAGTAGTCATTTTAATAAACTAGGTCAAACAGGGAATTCAAAACTAGGCAAAGGTAGAGACAAGGATTAGGCAAACTCAGTAATCGGAACGCGGAATAATGATCAAACACAAGGAGACTTACATGGAATATACGCTGGACTGCTCACTAGAAAGACAAGACAATCTGGTACAGGAGGAAGAGAACACCGGGGTTAAATACACGAGGGAGAGGTAGACAATTGGACACAGGTGGGACACATTAGGGAGAGGGAGTAATCAAACACACCTGAGGGACAAGACTAGAAGTGGGGAATAGACACATAGGGATTTCAAAACAAGAGGGGAAACACTAACTGACCCTAACAGACACTTGACACTAGCGGACCCTGACAGTAACCCCCACCCCCTCCTTATGGCCAACACCTGGCGGCCTAGAATCTGTAGGGTGGGTCTTCAAAAGGTCTTTTATGAGCTGGGGGTCCATGATGTCCTTGGATGAAACCCAGGAGTGCTCTTCGGGCCCATAGCCCTCCCAGTCCACCAAATACTGAGTTCCTTGTCCCCTGCGTCTGGCTGCCAGCAAACGTCGGACAGTATAGACTGGTTCGCCGTCGATGATGCGGGGAGGAGGTGGTTTGGAGGCTGGGACGAAGGCGCTCTCTCTAGCCGGCTTCACCTTCCTCATGTGGAACAAGGGATGGACCCATGAGGACCTAGGAAATTTAAGCCTCACAACAGAAGGATTAGTGACTTCTGACACAGGATCGATAAATCTCAAGATAACTTACGTGGATCAGTACGTAAGGGCAAATCTTGGGTTGAGAGGCAACCCTTCTGATCAGGAAGGTAGACAGATTCAGCTTGTGTCCTCTTATCTGCCGCTTTCTTTTAGGCTGCCTACGACCTAATGAGAGTCAACCTGGTTCTGGAACACATCCGGCGACAGCGACGGACCAGCTGCTGAGGGCACGTTCTTGTCTGGCTCTGTCTCCTCCTCCGAGGGTCAACCAGAAAAAAAGTCCGACCAGAGGCGGTGCACATCCCCCTGCGAGGACGGAGTTGGTCAATCAATTATGGCCTGGACCTTCTGTTGGTCCATCCCTAGTTGACCTTCCGATACAACACATCCCAGGAAGGAAACTGGGCTTTCGTGGAGACCACATTTCTCTGCTCTCTCGGAAATCCCGTCCTGGGGAGTTTCTCTGTCCAAAAAACAGTGCTCAACACAGTTCTTTCCCCACTTTAAAACACTTCCCGTGGATCAATCTATGTGTGGGTTATGCTTTAGCAGCCATGGGAGGCCTAGAACGAGTGGGTGGTGGACAGACTCAAAAAGAAAAAAGTTTACATTCTCCTGATGACCGTCGTCAAACACAAGCATCACAGGGGACGTTTGGTGTGTAACCTTGCATATCAAACTTCCATCTAGGGCTGATGTAGACAGAGGTTGAGAAAGCTTTACCTGGGACAACTGAATTCTCTTGACAACTTGGAAGTCCATTAAATTAATGTCTGCTCCTGAGTCTACTAAAGCTTGGAGAACTAGGGAATCAGAATTCGATTGGAGCATTACTGTAGTTAGAGATCTCTTATACCTGCCAAGTAGTTTGGTTTGACTCACCAGAGATGACAAGACAGCGTTAGGGGTTGGAAACCTAACCGGGCAGAAGGCGATGAAGTGTCCCAACTGTGTGCAGTAAATGCACCTTCCTTCCTTCACTCTCTGCTGCCGTTCCAGTGGAGTGAGGCGGGTCCGGCTGATTTGCATCGGTTCTGGTAGTCCACTGGATTGTTCCCGTCTGTCAAATAATTCGTTAGACGGAGCAGGAGAAAAAACTTGCCGCAGGGGAAGTGGAGGATAAACTCGCTGCTGGGGAACGGGAGCAAACAATGCTTGAAGAACTAGGGAATCAGAACCCAATTGGAGCATGACTTTAGTGAGAGGTCTCTCATACCTGCTAGGTAGTTTGGTTTGACCACCAAAGACGAAGAGGCAGTGTTAGGTCTCTGAGACCTAAACGGGCAGGAGATAATGAAGTGACCCCAATGCGCACAGAAAATGCACCTTCCTTCCTTCAGCAGCTATGGTGCGGAATTCAACAGCGTAATCGATTGTTTATCGTTTGCCTTGCCTCAAAGATACCAATGCTTTGGCTGCTTCTCTGCCCCGAGATGTCGACTGGAATATTTGCGTGAATATTTCAATAAATTCCGGCAAAGAATTACACACGGCTGATTGGCGGCTCCACTCAGCCGTAACCCAAGATCTGGCTCGACCAGTTAAATGAGAAATAATAAATGCAATCTTGGCTCGGTCTGAAGAAAAAGCGAGCGCATTAAACTCAAAATGTAGTCCGCATTGGGAAATAAAGGAACGGCAATCCCCAGACTCTCCAGAAAAACGTTCAGGGCTAAAAAGGTGGAGAGAGTGCAAACTCATGGTAGAAACAGGATGCTCAGCCGCAGCTTCTGAAACCTTAGGAGCTATTGGAGAAGCAGACAGTTGCTCTGAGATCTGCAGTCAATCAATAACAAGTTTTAATTTATCCGTCAATGTCGCGCACGCTGATTTACTGCTTATTACTGCTTCTAATATTTCCTGCCGAACAAACAAACAAACGCCAGTTGCTCCTCTGGCCAGTGGAGACGTGCGCCTTGCACCTTCAGGGCTGAGCAAAGTGGGTCTGACTCTGCTGGATCCATTTCTGGCCAGGTTGTACTATCAGATTTGGGAAACCGAGGAACCAATAGTACAGAGTCACACGGGGGGGCTTTCTAAATCAGTAGTCGTTTTAATAAACAAGGTCAAACCGGGAATTCAAAACTAGGCAAAGGTACACACAAGGATTAGGCAAACTCAGTAATCAGAACACGGAATAATGATGGTACACAAGGAGACACACATGGAATATACGCAGGACTGCTCACTAGAAAGACAAGTCAATCGGGCACAGGAGGAAAGGAACACGGGGGTTAAATACACGAGGGAGAGGTAGACAATTGGACACAGGTGGGACACATTAGGGAGAGGGAGTAATCAAACACACCTGAGGGACAAGACTAGACAGGAAGTGGGGAATAGACACATAGGGATTTCAAAACAAGAGGGGAAATACTAACTGACACAAACAGACAGACACTTGACACTAGCGGACCCTGCCACCTTTAGCATCTCAAAGCAGTGTGCTGCTGCTGCTCATCTTATCCTGACACACAAGGTCTATATTACTGTGGGTACATAATGTATCTTTAAGTTTAGCAAATCACCTTTGATGCTTAGTTCCACATGGGACACAAACTCTGGTCTCCTGGGTTAAAGTCATTTGTCTGACCGTCCACCGCTCTTGGTATCATTCCAAATTGGAAAGTGCATTTCCCAACATCATATGCTCAAGTTGTCTGAAACTGACGAAGACAGTTGTACATTAAACAGCTACATTAAACTATTAAAATATGTGTCTGTTTGATGGCAAAAGGTTCTGCATCTGGATGAGACACAAAGAGCTGGACAAAACATCAATATCTGACAAACCAGTGAAAAGAATAGGCTTGGTAAAGGTGATAAAGGTCCTCTAATGAGCATGTTTCCTTAACACAGTATTAAACAAACCAGGCATCTGTGGAGGAAACAAAAACAAATAGTCAAAGAGAGAGCAGAAGTGACAGTTTTATAAATATGCAGATTTATCAGCTACAGCTTTGATAAACTGTGTAATCCGCAAGTCGTTAACTTTCCCAATACTCAAACTGGCTTCAGTGCCCAGGCCACAGGTTGCAGAAGGCATCAACATGTGAAACTGATCTTGTTTTATGCTCCAGAAAAGCATTTTTATTCCATTTGCACAATGCCTTGAATTTTTTGTTGTCTTTGCATGGATGGCATTTCATGTTTTTGTCCTTTTGGTCAACTGCAAAGGAATCCTCTGTGATCTAGATTTTAAAGACTCTGTTTCAGAGGATGTATGTGAACATAAATGTGAATGTAAGGCAAAGCAAGAACATACAAGCTAATTATGTTTTAATCTGACTTGAATTAGTGAATGATCTTGGTTGAGTCAGAAATATAACAACAAAAAAAGATGATCCATAAAAGCTCTCAAAATCCGAGCTAATCAGTCGCCATCCCCATCACCATCATCATCTCATCTCTGATTAGAATGACTCCTGTTTGAAATGATGCCCACTACCTCAACAAAGAGGCCGGGGCTCAGCGTAAATCAGTAGATGAAATTGCTGCTGGATTTGTCTCTAAGAAGGTGAACTCAGGACAAGAACGGCAGCCTCAAGTCTCTGATACAGTGGCCATGTGTTCAAGAAAAGCATGTGGGTGTTTGCTTTCAGATAAAACTGGCAGTGGATGTGATCTGAAAAAATGACTGGTGTCTCTTGTGACAAACTAAAACAACATGTGGTGTTTTATACTGCTACCTTTTTGGTAATTTCATTTACAGTCATGTCATCACATAGTGAAAACCTTTAGCAACAAACCTTTCAAATACATCTGTCCTTTTTGGGGTACTTCTAAAAGTGAAATATTTTCACTTGTCCTTGAAGGATAGTCTACTGTACATACTGTAAATGCTGTCCAGACACAGCCACGTTTTTACTGTTTTAATGATCGGAACTGGAACAAATCTAAAACAACAATGAGCACAAGAGTCATTGAAATCTTTTGAAAGTTCCACGTAATGTTCATTTCTACTAAACAAAGACACATTTGTGCTCCCACTGGTCTGGCACCAAAAAATAGTTAGGGCTCTTTTCAGATAAGTAATTTTTTATGCCTCTGGTGATATCCATGGTCATAAGTTCCCATTCTTGTAAATGTGATAGCTCAGGAATTCCTCAATCTTTCATATTATTTGAAATCTTTCAAATATGCAGCAAACATTGACTCACAAGGGTGGATTGATTAGTTTTTGGTGTCAGAATTTTAAAATCACTCTCGCATTTAAGAATTTTTTTATTCATTCAAAAATGTTTTCAAATATTAAGCTGCTGCATCAAAAGCATTTTTATTTCGTTGATTTTTGATAGCCAGCTGTGTTTTCTAAGTAGTAAACCTAAGGACCAAATTTTCATTGCTTGTAGGGGTGGGTCTTAACATAACTTTAAAATTCTGACGCATCAACTTGCAAGTGACCTTTTACGAGTAGCTCCTCATCTTCTTCATGGGAATCTGTGTCTGGTTCAAACATGTTTGGCTGAATTACTTATGTCAGAAATTTCCTTTGTGCAGCGCATAGTAGACTAGTTGAAAATTCAGAAGATGACAGAGCAGATAAGCTCCAGCTGCAGGGGAGTAGCGGAGCAGTGAGTGAAAAGGGGCGGAGTAACAAAAGTAACAAATGAATAATTTCTCAGGACCATTAGGCCAAGCAATTACTGCCAAGCATTTTTAAGGCCATGAAGGGATTTTTTTTCATTAAAAAAGGGAAATACGTAATTTAGTGAAACAGAAATAAGTATTTAAAATTTTAATAAATGTCTGTGGGGGGACTTTAAACAGTCAACTTCTCTGTTCTGAAAGAGCTGAGCATAATCGTAGACTATAAACTAGTATATACTTTAAATATTACTATTATGTAGAGCAAGTAATGAATTAATATTTGATAAACTCAGTTTGAGAAACTGTGTTATTTGTATTTGCATCTATTCAAGCAAAGAGTTTTAATATAAGTTCTGCTCTTACTGGTGAAACACTGATTCATTCACCCTGAACAGAATAAATACCTTTGGAAGCTTCCCAAACCACAGATTTAAGAAACACTTTAGGCTTTTTCCTTTGCTTGTTTAAAAAGGGCAGCGAAACAAAGTCACCTTATAAGATCACAATGTGATCCTCAGTCACGCTCCAGAACCAACTCAGTGGTGGAATGCAGAACCAGACTGACCAGTTTTACTATGGTGAAGGCTCTTGCAGTAAATGCTCAAAGGCTGATTGTATGAGTGATGGGTGTTTCGAGGCAGGGTGGGCAGGCGGGCGGGAGTACGAGGCTCAGCATTTACAGGATTAAAGTTTATCGATGGATTTTCATCACAACTCATCTCCTCGTTTTCTCATCTCCTCATAACTGTCATAACCAGCAGGTTGTGACTAGACAGGTCTGAGTGTATGCGTGTGTGTGTTTGTGTGTGTGTGTGTGTGCAGCATGTTATCTACCATCTTAGCACAATGCCACTAATGCACTGCCATATCTCCTAATTACATCTGATGTTATACAGCTGCAGAAAAACAAAACACATTTAGACTGTTGTGGGTTAAATCAATCATTGAGCTTGACAGAAAATTGACATGTGTGATGTTCTTTATAAAATAAAGTCCTGCACATTTTAGTAACTGAATTCCCAGCAAGCAATCAAGAAACAGATGAAAGGAGGCGCCCTTCAATCAAACTTATTACTCTGCTCTCACACCAAAATGCACGTAGAGTAAGCCTCATAACATTGAATAATTTTTTAATTTATCACATCTCTGTTTAGCAGCCATATGGGTGTAGTTTGATGCCAACTTGAAGTTTCTCCAATTGTTTTTTTTTTGTTGGTTCATTAAATTGGAGCTGAGTTCCAGACATTTAACACTTACATATCATTCAGGTGTTATGATAAGTTGTTAACACTATTATGTGAGTTTGTTATGTTCTGTGTAGTAAAATATATATTTAAAGTGGGTTTTCGGTCATTAGTTGTGTGATGCTCTTTATGTTGACATAAAATCCAACCCATTAAAACTAGAGCATTCATCCCTTTTATACTAAAAAGTAGGTTGTGTGTGATATGACAATAAAATATCGTGAAAGATTTTAATGCGTTGACAATCTGGGAGTACAGAGGGATTGTAGAATCAGACAACGCTGCACATTCTATTTGTTGTAGTTCTATGCTCACACATGGACAAATCCAAAGGATTTTTCTAAACCACAGTGTTTGCTGGTCTGTTTCATGTCTTCCCTCAAGATACACAGATAAACCAATCATAGCGAGCTGTACGTAGTGTCTTGGATTTCTTAATTCCCTTCTCATTTGATTCATGGATAAGCAGGAAATCATAGCTGAAAAGGAAACCGAAGGGTTCGTCCTTAAAAAGAATGCTACCTCGATATTATGAAACTGGTTTGGATTTTCAGAAAATTTTTATTTGCTAGGGATAGGTACGAGTACTACTTGGTGATTTTATTATAGGAGTAGCATTTTACCAAACGAGTCCCTGCACAGTGATATTTTCGGCTACAACGTTTAATTTAGGAGGCAGTACCTGCACTATGGCAGCCGTGAGCAGGAGGTCCTTAAACTTGACTAAAACATTATATTTGGCATTAAACTTATAAAAATACTTGTTTAATATTCACCCACGTGCACACCAGTAATCATCAAAGACAGACAACAGGCAGTCTCACATCACATCATCTGTTAGCTCTGTTAGCTTCTGTGATTATAACAGAGCAGTGAAAAATAGCCTGATAGTGCTAAATGAAAATGGTGACTGGATATCTGCTCCCATTAAGTTTGGTGGAAGGAGAAGCTGAAGTTTGGCTGGAGTACAATCCCCGAGAGTGGAAAAATGTATGAGACGTGTTGACTAGGTGGCTGTTGCTACAGAACGTAAAATCTTAAAGCAGCGGCCGAGGAGTGGGGCGTGTCGGCAAATGTGTGTCCCTATGTATGTTTGAAACTGCGTGTGTTATTCTGTTTTCTTTACCAGCTATATTTTTATATGGGGAAATTACTTTGGTTGTACTATTCAATAATTTACAAAATAGTCTTAAAAGTCAACATGAAACAGAATCATGATAAAATCGTGATATCGCCATATCGTCGACCCCTACCAGAAAGTTGTTTAATGTTCTTCCCCTCCTTCTCACCAATGACGATATTATTTTATATTTCATGCGGTGTCAATCGTGGTACCTTTGAAACTGTGTATAAAAATACATTTGCACTGCGCTCGTAAATATGAGCATATCTCAAAAACTAAACAATTGCCACAGTATGGAGTGTTAAAGGTCTGCTTCAGCCATTAATTATACCCTGAAAAACTAGTTTCTGTTTAGGAAACTTACATATCTCTATTTTTTTATGAAAAATCCCTGAATGGGTTTAAAATATCTTGGAAGTAATTGGATCTACTTGTGGTGATATATAAATGTGTAATTTCAGCCCCAGCCCAGTTCTACTCACCGCTGTTCCCCTCCCCCAGGGTCAAAGTTGCATGCTCTGTCATCTACACTAGTTTATACTCTGCACAGTGAAAAGTTTTGACATTGGAGTAATTCAGCCAAACATGTTTAAACCAGACACCTATTCCAAGGAAAAAGAGGAAGAGCTACTTGTACAAGATTGCCTACAAGTTGAGCCATCATGATGGGAAGTTTATATTCTACAACATTAAGCCCCACACAAGCCATCTGGATTGGTTTCTTAGGTTTTTGACACAGAAGACCAGGGCTGGCAGCCTTTTTTTTTTTTTTTGGAGACTGTCATTTGTGGACTGCAGAACACAAGCAGAAATCCACAGAGATGATATTGACTGTTTATTTCAGTTATGATGTGTCACATCATACACAAACAGTACACAAACACAAAACATGGCAGCCTTTAAGAAATATTTATTTATCCATTTAGAAATTGTAATAAGTATGGTTTGTGTCTAAGCTGTATAAGCTAAGTTTCAGCTCTTTCCTCAAATATTATGGTTCATTGACTTCAGTAAGCTAAAAGGATTTAAACATAAAATAAAACTTGCATAAACTAGGCTCACATGTTACTGATTCAGCCCAGGGATGTTTCACGTTCCAGTCCTTTTGACATTACTTCCTTTTTAATTCCTTGTTTTTTGTTAAAGTTTGCTTTTTAGCATGTCTTGGTATCATATGAACAAACTGTCCAGAACTTTCTGACGGGGGGGTGATCACAATCTCAGACAGTTTAGGGTTTTTGTGTGTGTGTTAGTTCTTGCAGATAATTTGAGTGAGTTGAGTGAGGAGGAGGAGGCAGACGGTGTAATGATTCCGTCTGATAAGGCTTAGTTCAGCTGTTGGCATAATGCCGGCATCTGGCCTTTTGTCTAATCTGTCTGACTGGACACCCTGCCCCTGGTCAACAAAGGGTTAACCTATAAAGAGAAAAGGTGTAGATGAAAAGAGATGTCCTGACAGCATAGACACTCGTTAAGTGTCGTGGCAGTTGTCCAGGTAGACAGACAGACAGCATCATAGTGAGGATGAGTGATGTGGATGAAGAGGCTGCACTTAAAGACCAGTCAGCATTGACCCTGAGCAGACATAATGAGGCACCGATACAGGCAGAGCAGACTGGCTGAGGAAGGAAAGAAAATAGGAAAGGCAGATCAAGACAGATATACAGGGCTCGGAGATGAGTGACAATTATCTTGAACTTTAACCCGGAACACATAATGATGCTACCAGTCGAGTCGTGGCTACAAATTAGGTAAGGAAATGAAAGGAAAGTAAGGAAAAGAGTAGGAGATTAAAGGGAACAGAAAAGGGACAGGGGGTGAAACAAAGGGATTTGAAGAAATGGAGATAAAAGGAAAGGCAAGGAAAGGCATTAAATGAAATAGAAGAGAAGAAGAGAAAGATAATAAAAAAATTGGGAAAGGAAATTAAAGAATGTGAGAGGACAGCAAAGACAGAAGAGGAATGGAGACAAGCAGAAATGAAAAGGACAGGAAAGGAAAGATTTGAAAGAGAAAGGAAACAAGAACATTAGGAGAGGGAATAAAATAACAGGAGAGGAAGGAAAGAACCAATGTAGCAACAAAACCATAAGAAAGGAAATACTGAAGGTAAAGAATAGCAATGGAAAATGAATTAAATTAAGTAGAAAGAAAGAAGAAGATAAAGGAAAGGAGAGAATTAGTGAGGAAATGAAAGAACGTGGCAGAATAGGGAAGATTGGAAGATAGAAAATAAGCCAAAACAAAGCATCAGAAAAGAGATAAATTGGTAGGACAGGTAATAATAGAAAATTAAATGAAACGAAAGGAAACAGAGAAAGACAAAAAGCTTAGAAAAATGAATAAGTAGAAAGAACAGGAAGGAGAAGACTGAGATGAGAAGGATGGACAACAGATGTAAGGAAGGAATAGAATTATAGGGAAAAATGGTAGGACACAAGGAGAGGGGAAATAAACATAAAGGAAATTAAACAAGAGAAGAAAGGGAGGTGGTGCAGTGGTCAGCACTGTTGCCTTACAGCGAGAAGGTACTGGGTTCGGTTGCTGGGTCAGGGCCTTTGTGTATGGAGTTTGCATGTTCTCCCTGTGTCTGCTTGGGTTCTCTCTGGGTACTCTGGCTTCCTCCCACAGTCCAAAAACATGCAAACTGGGGGTTAGGTTAATTGGTCACTCTAAATTACCCATAGGTGTGAATGCGAGTGTGGATGGTTGTTTGTCTCTATAGGTGAGCCCTGCCATGAACTGAACCTTTAATCCCTGCAGCGCTAACTGAAGAGCTCAGACATAAAAAAGAAAACAAAAAAAAGTGAGAGATGACAGGGTGAAATGAAAGAAAGGAGACGTACAGATGAGCGAGTTTGTTCACTGCAATGATGAGGTTGAACTGTAACCTCCGTGAAAGTAATGACACCATGAGACCACAGCTAACAGATTAGCCATACTGCTAACAAGCAGAGTGTGAGCCACATGGGAGCCATCTGGTCGGAAAGACATGAATCTTACGTATGTATAGAAAGGTGGACCCGGGCCGGGGTCGGAAAGATTGATGGACAATTATCTCAATCATGTAGGCTATGCAGTCTTCAACTAGACAGGCAGGGCCTCAACCTTAAGATAATGTGTGTGTTTGGTAGATGAGGTAGTTTTTCCTGAAAAATCATAAGCAGAAGATTCGCCCAGAATTCAATGTATCATTTCCATCAGTACTGCATTCATTTTGTGAGTCACCAGCCATTTGTGTGCAAGAGCGCAGATCCCATTTCCACAAAAGAAGGACCACAAACAAGGAGTATTTTCTGGGGGCGCATCAAAAATAGCCATTGCTATTATACCTTCATTCCCAAAGCATCGCCTTTCATTATATGTGA
The DNA here is from genome assembly GCA_001698575.1 of Mola mola. Lineage (NCBI taxonomy): Eukaryota > Metazoa > Chordata > Actinopteri > Tetraodontiformes > Molidae > Mola > Mola mola. Next base: position 317,446 of record KV751401.1, read on the forward strand.
GGCACAAGATGGCAAATGATATAAACAGCAGTAATTAAAATTGGGTTAAGTGAGCTGCTTTCTTTCCTCCACAAAAAACCTCAAAACATATATATGACACATGCAGTGCAGCTTCTCTTTAGATTTATTAGGAGGCAAATTTGACAGTGTGTTGAAACATCTAACAACTGGTTACTTCTGTGTTGCGAAAAAGTTAATGAAGGAAATAAAGAGAAAGCCACAGTTTTAAAAAGTCATCTTTCTTCACCCACCATTTCCTCACTCTACTTCTGCCACACAGAGGTGGAATGTGGGAAATGTTGTCAGAAAGGCCCAAAAGGGTATCAGGAGGGGGACAGACAACAACACTTTGCCTGGGGGGACAATGCTAAGCACTCACTTGGCATCACTTGGCTATGCACAGTTGTCACACATCTGATACTGACATGGATGCTGACTAAAATTAGTCTTGAACTACCTGCACAGATATTTGCAGAGTTTCCTGCTATAATATAAGGCAGTTGTGTCGTAGCAGTAACAAGGTTTGAGAGAAGCCCTTTCTTTCATGGCAGAGATTTCCATATGTAAATATTCAATATACATATTTGAAACTGCAAGTCACAAAAATTCAAATTTGGCAAGAGTGTATAGGAAATACCAGGATCCCACTTCCTGTCTTTCAGCCCTAAAGAGTTTGCACAATGGCTTCTTTTAGTATACACTTTGAAAAGTTGGGAAACACAATCTGAATGTACAGTAATGTTGGTTTGATGCCACAAGGAGAAAATTGATTATTTGGACTTGACACATGTAAGAAAAACAGATCAACTGCTGTTTTGAATATAAATGTATTAAAAGAGAACTGTTTTTGCACAAATGGGATGTACAAACAAATCTTCATTCCTTTTACTGTTCTTTCTCTCCATTAAGCAACCCCATGCTGTGCTCTGAGGAGGTTGCATGCTGTGTCCCCTAAAACCTTCCAAGGCCGAATTCATTGTTTCGGCGAAAAGTGTGTGTGTGTGTGTGTGTGTGTGTGTGTGTGTGTGTGTGTGTGTGTGTGTGTTGGAAATAAGGAAATCATTGTCACTTACAGTCACTCTCAATTTACAAAGTA
>KV751401.1:318555-333743 GCA_001698575.1 Mola mola
TGTGTTACTTCACCTGAACCTATTTAGCAAACGAATCTGTTTTTGTTTTAGTGGCAGATCACGGTCAACAGTTTAGTTTTACTGCACCAACAGTGAAGTAATTGTTACCACAATAAATTCCCTTTTGAAAGCTCATCATCGCAAGTTTGTTTCTGAGAAGTCATATTGTTTCAGTCAGCAGCACTGTAGATAATAACTGTAAATGACACTGGAGAGTACCTCTGCAGATGTTCCTGTAGAGGACTCACCAGTGAAATCTTGCTGCAGTTCCCTGTTAGCAGTGCACATCCCATATTTAGTAATGGGATTTTTCTTTAAGTGCTCCTTTTGAGGTTTATCCAGTCTGGCAGCGCGGCTATGCTCATCAGTGGTTTCATGACTTTGCTATAGATTGAAATGTCCTGGCAATTAAGCAACAATTGAATGCATTAAATGGAATCAAATTAACATGCATTTTGACTAGATGATAAATTATAATAACTTTCATGGCCACACCAGCCACATGTGGCCACATGCTTACAGCAGCGTGAACGCCAATGTGTCCTGGGTGAGTACACACTAAATGAGAGTCTCTTTTGGTGATGTCCTCATACGTTATTTTAACATGATACAACAAGGTGATGTTATTTGAAAATTTTGTGAAGCACATGGAGTTATGTTACAAGTGTGTCAAATATCGAAGTCATCTGTATTCTCTCGATTCCCTGATATGCCAAGATCTACTGCGTTGTTATCTAAACACAGGTGCTCTTCTTTTTAATTATTTTCCAGCAGAGTATATTTGAATGCAGTGTTGCCCCCACTAAAAATGGCAGCCATTTTGGACTTTGCAAATGAATATACTATGCATGCTTATTTCAAAGAAAGTTCCACAATTTATGGGATTGTGACCCTCAAAAAAATGTATCCACCATTTCACAGCTGCTTCTTTTACAACACAAGTTTTGTGAAATTGTTCATTAGGCCAGTGTGCATCATGTGACATTGTAATTACATTGTGTGGCCACTATATTAAATTACCTTCAAAGCCTGGAGCTGTTCCTGTCGTTTTTTATAATGAGAATAATGTTGCTTTAACAGGAAATGTTGGGGTTTCTAATTGAAGCCTGAAATTGACATCATTATATTGATATGTTTTAGATCATATTATATTATAAAACTGAATGACTCTTTTTCAGTCAGCTCTTCAATGAGGATTCATCCTCTCTAAAGATATTGACACATTTTACTCAGATGATCCCCACACTCAACCAGAGTAAACATTATAACAACATCAGCATGTTAGCGTTGTCACAGTTTGCATGTTAGCATGTTGACTCTAGTAAGTTGTTAATCTTTAGCATTTTGTGATAAAACCACTAACATTTCGATGTCCATTCAACAGTCAGACATCTTACCCCATTTCAGCAAGGTCTGTCACATGCACCGTTGTATGAAACAACTTCTCTATGGAACTCTTGTCTTTAATTTGAAAAATTGAGACATTTTTTTGTTGACATTTCTTGTTTGATAATATTTTATCCCAGCTCTCCTGTACATGGATTTCCCTAACATATCCTACTGACATCTTCTAACCTCTGCATTATTTACACTAAAATGGTCCCTTCGACCCTTTCAGTTTGCATTGAGCAGCGTGATTGCAGACAATAGAAAAAACACAGAACCTGCTCCACCTCAGCCCCAATCTGTCTCTCCCGCAATCACTCTCTTCCTTTAATAGGATTTCCATCCATTAGATTTTTTATCATGACCTCCATGCATGTTAAGGAGGGAGAGATGAGCTGAGGTGCAGGGAGGCGATAGAGAATCAATAGGCCCATGAAATGGACAATAAGGCGGTGAGGCGGTCGTCTATAAGCCCCTACATGCTGGGGGTCCTGAGGGGGAATATTAGCTCTGTCGGTGTGCCTGTCTCCCTGTGGAGCCTCTAATTAAAATGTACAGCCTGTCTCCTTCTCCATAGGTCTGTCTTTTGATTAAAATGTAAACCTGAGAGCCTGACGGTGAGCTGAGACCATTTCACAGCGAGGAGAGGGTCAGAAACACAGGGTGCGAAAATTAAAAGAGAAAATGCATAATTAAGACTTGTTTAATAAATTATTTTCTTTACTACATTCTTTGCTCTACCACCTGGGATTATCAAGTCAACATTAAAGAAAAAGGAAAAAGGATATTGATATAACAGGTGTTTACTATTAAAACTGTCTTTTTTTTCCCTTATTAAAATCATTGAATATTTAATCCCAAGTAAGCTTGTTGTGTACATGCTGATCTCAGCACCAAATATAAGACAAATATTGAGGTGACTTAAAATTATGTACGAATAAACCTGTCCCTATATTTAAAAATCAGATCTAAGGCCTTTTAGCACTACACATGGATTTTCATTTAAAAAATGTGCACAGAAATTCGTACACACTGATGTAATGAGTTCTCATTAATGTATGTATACCGTTGTGGAACGTTTGTGCTGTGGAACAAATATTTGGATGGACCTTGATCACAGTGCGTTTATACATTTGACCAATAAAGCCTTTTCCTCAGCTAATGTTACTTCAAGTCAAAATACTGAGATAATCTCATCAATTTGGTGTCATAACATCCAATTTTGTCGGATAAACACCTCACTGAGTACCTAAATAATTAAGTCAAAGACAACAAATGACTGGAGAGCTCCAAGAAGTGGGGCCACGATAAAGATGTAGATGATGCTGAAAACTTAATTCACGGAAACGGCCTATCTTCAACAGCTAGCACCAGCAGGAAATCTGGGGTTCAGATGGAATTAATCGCGCCTCATTCATCACATGTAAACGAGTTAAGGATCATATCTAAGTTTACTTATTAGCATTCAGAAAACGTATTGGAATTATTTTCTCTTACCCAGTTTTGGAGCTGAAAATAAAACATGGAACTTTGAATAAATAGCACTTGAGCCGGTGAACATTCAATCCAGTGAGGATTTTCCACACACTGGTAAAATAACACTATGTATAGAGGAGATTGATTACAGAATTACAGATGTTGTCTTTAGTTCTTATTATTTCAGGAGTTTTGGCAGAAACTTCTGACCAATTGTAATTGGACAGCGTTTTATTTGGAGTTCTAAAGAGCCAGCTCACCACAAAAATTAAACCTGCAGTTATGTTTATCATCTGGATAGTTATAATGTACATTGCTCATTTTTGGAGATATGAGTTGTAGGGACGTCTGCATTGTCTCCAGCATAATGGCAGTAAATGACACTACATTTGTGGTGGTTAAAGTACTATAAAAATACATTTTGACATGTAAATGTGCATGCATGGTGTGTACTGTACCCTTTGATTAAGCTTTACCGGTTTAATTTCCTATTTGGAGCTCTTCCACTAAGAACATCTATCCATCTTGTACAGAAGTTCTGTTTTTTTTTTTTTTTTAGCCCTTTTTGGTAGTAAAATTCACCCATTTAAGTGATTGTTTGTACAAAGATAATTGAAGTTCAGTGTTCTCTCATCTTGCCTACAGATACCGTATATTCCGCTTGATTGTGTCACACACCTCTTAGGTCATGATGAAAACTCAAGAGACTCAACAGTGAAATGACAAGACCAACCACATATCTCTAAAAAGAGGGGGAAGCACTATCACCATAATTCTGAACTGGAACCTCCATGGACTACTTTTATTCTTCAGTTTTTCTTCCTGTCTTGATTACATTTCTACCCTTCTATCATCATCTCATTCATATTTCCCAGAGAAACCCCTGGCCACCTGGCAAAGCGTTTTCCTGTAAATTCTTCAGGCTCTTTAAATTTCCCCTCTGGAAAAAAAAAAAAAAAAAAAAAATGTTGCTATGAAGGGCAGCATCGTGTAGCTCCAATCTGTGTAATCCAATTGCAACGCACAACAAAAGCATCTGCAGTTTGCGGAGCACCGCCAATGTGTTTGCTCGCATGCAGAGTCAAGTTTTTAAGATTTACATTATTGACCTTGTGTCTCAGGCAAGAGGGAAGGAGAGAGAGAGAGATGGGAGGGAAATTACAAAGACTGTTTGAGTCAGAATGAGGTTGTCCATCAGAGCAGCCAAGTGTAAAAATCACAGCTCACAGGTGGGCAGATGGACAGAAAAATACTCATTTAGCTGGACAGAAATGCGTTTCTATGACTCAGAAGCGAACCATGGTGAAGTTAAATAAGAACACCCTGGTTTAACTGGACCAGGTATAAATCTGTGCTCACAATGTATTTATTTTAGGGATGTGAATCAATCAGATGTGATAAATTCACTAATTAATCACAAATCTGACTGTAATTAATTGTGATTAATTGCACAACTTGTGTACTTTTAATTATCACATTGAATCATCAATTTAGTGCAAGGAAATTGTGTTTATTCTGAATTATTTAACTGTGACTTAAGTCGAACATGTAAATTGTAATTAGTTTCACATAGAAAAACACTGAAAAATGAATGTGGACTGTACAGACTTCAAAGGTTAGAAAGGCTCTATAGTAGGCCATGCTGTTACGGGCAAAATGAATAATTAAACTTATAAAATACCTTAAAAATAACTTAACTGAGACAGCCTTTTGAAATAAAGTGCATTACCAATATATTCACTATGTGGTTCCGAAAATTTGATGTTATTCACTTATCTTGCCTCTTGTACAAAACTGCACTAAAGTCGCCTGCTGGAGCCCTCCTGTATCTGTCACAACACCAGAATGCTTTGCTCTCAGGTGATACGTAAATGATGAATTACTTCAGTGATAGTTAAATAAGGCTTTGCAAAGCACACATATAACTTTACCCTTTTCCAAAGAGCCATGCGCTACCTTCTTAAAGTATAATTGAATAGAATTTGTTTGTGCGTAGGGAGGAAGGGGGGAATCTCAGTCTGATCTGAATCCTGAATTTGGATTAGTTTCAAACATAAATATAACCGACACTAATAGAAAAAGTTTTATAAAATTTTTCGTTCGAGTAGCATTTTGCCCAAGAAATTAATTTTGCAATTTCTTAAGGGATCCAGATTCAATCTTGATCCTGGTTCAGATCATGACCTCAATCAAGATTTTTATATAATTTGAAAAAGCTCCTCACTCAACTGAATGCTTTCTAAATTTTTTGTTTTTTCCAAAATGGAATGTGGTGGATTTTTTGCAGCCTCAGTTAAAGCAAAGGAGTTAAAATGACAGGTACACGGACTGTTAAATGGACAGTAGTCTGCAAGGGTAACAAAGGCATTGTACTGGAGTGTTGTGATGAAAGCAAAACTGAACTTGAAGGCAGAGTTTTCAATCTGCATTGTAACCCTCAGATATGAGCTTTAGGCAGTCACTGAATAAGATCACTAACACAAGCAGCCAAAATGAATTTCCTCCAGGTGAGGAACTCACCCTGCAGCCAGTCCAGGCAGCTGATTAGGATGCCTCCTGGCCTTCTTGCTTTGGAGGCACACATCTACCTAAGGGGAGGCCCTAATGTAGACCTGGAGTTGTCTGAAGGGATTACTTATCTTGTCTCTTAGGAGGAAAACGTTTCTGGGAAAGGGAAGCCTGGAATACCCCATTTTGCCTGCCATCACTGCAGCCTAGAAGATATTGAACGCATGAATAGAGGGCACACCTCTTACATTTGAATTAACTGGTCAGTGTTGATGCTCATAGATCTTATAATACATTATGTTGATGTTAAAGAAATACAAAATGATCCAAAACACTTTCTGCTCAACCAATATAAAGACAGAGATGGCAGTAGTGGCCAATTAAATAAGGAGATAAGCAAAGCTCGGCATCATCGTTCGACATTACAAAGCATAAGAAACCCTTCAAATCTCTCTAAAAGCACAACTCACATAGTACGTCCATCTATGTGGGAAAAATGAATCTTTTTGATCCAATAATTTCACAGGGAACGATGATTTCTTTGTTTGCCGAAAACCTTGTGAATGTTTACAAAACGTTAGCATGATCACATGGATTACATAAAGGGTTACACATTGTTTCACATTAAATCAGTGTTGTCAGACTTACTGTAGCTGGCTTGAAGGGGACAAATTTATGTCACTGAGAAGTTCTGCTTACAAAGTATAACCCAGTCACCAAAATAACCACAGCGAGATGTCTCCTTGATGTTTGATGAGCAGATGGCACTGCCACCGGTGTATGGATGTGTGTGTAAATGGGTGAATGCATAACCTGCAGTGTAAGCGCTTTGAATGGTCAAGATGACTAGAAAAAATGTTTGATAAATACAGGACATTTGCATTTATTACATCAATACTTACAATACATGTCATGTTCTGTTCAAATCATGTATATGAGCTTACTGTCTTGTCTTCTTGGAATTAAGGGTCCTGGTGGTGGTGTGAAACTTTGGCGAGACAGTAGCCAAATGAAAGAAACTGTGTCATTTTAGCCATAGTTGGGGCCTTTTCAACCAAGCCCGTTCCAATCCTAGTTCTGGACCTGTTCCTATTCTAGAACCAGGTCATTTTGTTTCAACATCTGTCGTTTAGCAAAAGTGGTTCCAGAGTAGCACCAACACTTTGCCGGCCTAGAGCAAAGAACCACTTACATCAGGGGACCATGAAGCGAGTAAAAACTTACGAATGCCATTTTGAACAACCAGACCTTGTGCAGTGTGCCGTGTGACAAATCCACAGAAGAATTGCAAAGAGACTCCAAATTTAAACAATCAAAACAAGCAGCACAAGTGTGTTGTACTAGTCATGTTTGGATGCCCCTGTAGGGTTGCAACACCTCACTGTAGTCTGCCATGTTAACAATACCGAAACCACAGTAGCAATGTGCTACGGTGGCTTTGATGCAAAAAAAGTAAACTGGTTCTGAGAGGGTTTGCATGTTTCACCTACTTTGAAGGTGCATTTTAAGGCACAAGATGATATTTACCTGACCAACAAATGAAAGATTACGGCTGCACATGTCCCGGCAGGTCTGGTGATCAAGTTTGATTGTGTTGAAAAAGCAGTTCGTTCCACAATGACTGTGTGTTTTGGGCTCAGTACTCAGCTTGTCTCACATCTGTTCGATAACCCTTCGCTGTCTTTCCATTTATTTTGCACATGTGGACTCGATTTGTTTTTGCAAAGATAAAGTGCTCCAACATTTGATTGCCAGGGTCCTCCAGGATTTATCCACAAATCACCTCCCAAAAGCATTCAGCCACTGGAAGCAGAGGAATATTGCTTCAGGCTGAGATTTAAATGCAGCGTGTACTCTGCCTTTCCTGTCACACACAAGACATTTCCCCTTGATTTGACTGGTGAAACTTGAGCACTTGAATCTGCTGGACATTTTCAATATTTTCTGTATGAAAAATCCTATATATGAGGGAGAGAAATAGCATATGTGTTATATATGTATGCTGATTTTATATAATAAAAAGCAGAATTCAATTTTTTTTTCTTGACAGATGAGGGTGATTCCTCGTCCCTCTCCATCCAGCTGATGAATATTTCACAGCATTCCTCTAACATCTCCCCCCTCAGACCACCCGAGGCCTGGAAATCTTTACAACCTCGTTGGCTTCTGCATCTACTGCAATTTCTTTTTCTCACTTGCCAAAAATTACTAATGGCAGGCAGTAGAGACAGTGGGAGATTACAAACACGTCTCTGTTTTCACATTCTACTTTCTATTGTTCTAATAAAGAAAACCAAATGCAAACTTATAGAATGTCAGCGTGTTAAAAAAAAAAAAAAAAGACAAAAACATGTAGAACTTAAATTTGGTATTAAAATGGCATCAGAATGGGTTTCCTACATTTTACGTTATCATATCCGAGTTGCTGAAAACCCTACACAACATTGTGGTACAGTTCAAATTCCACAATTAATAGGAATTTAAAGTGACTATATTTAAATACTGTAATCAAACATATTTTCAGTATCTACTTTAGAGCTCTAATAGAGGTCAAAGAAGTAAGATCTTGCATTGGCATTACAAATATACTGAAAATTCCAAAAGTAGAAAAACTCATAATGCAAGAAGTCATATTTATCAGTTACAGACCCTGGAGGATTCAAAAAGCAGAGACACTAAGAGAGGTTCTTAATTAAAGCCATTTACTTGGAAAATGGGTGGACAGTGGGAGATCAGATTATCAAGCAGAGGTACAGTTCAAGGAGATAGGCAAATTCAGTAATCGAGGAAAGAACAGGATCAAATGCAAGGGACTTACAAGAAAAGTAACCCTGGACTACTCTCTGGAAAAGACAAGACAATCTGGCCAGGAGGAAAGGAACACAGGGTTTAAATACACAGCAAGGGGTAGACAATTAGACATAGGTGAAACACATTAGGGAGGAGAGACAATCACACACATCTGAGGGAGAAGACTTGACAGGACATAGGAATTAACATACAAACAAAACTTCAAAACAAAACAGGAAACACAGAATGACCCTAATAGACATACACTTAACACTACCGGACCCTAACGATGTTTCAGAATTGTATTATTGATGCATTAGCATGTACTTTTAATTTAAAATCAACAAATTAAAGTATTATAAACAACACTTGAATGTTGACAAAAAAATGGCCTTTACATATACTGTTTATTACTGTCATCTGTTAGTTTGACTGGCTGTCCAATGACAGATTAGAGTCTGAACAGTGCCGGTAATTTTAGGCCGATAACAAATAACAAATATAAGTGGCCTTTACCTTTGTATGTGAATGTTGACCAAAATACTGTATGTACTGAAGTAGTAGTGTATTCAAAGGGATGTCTTTCCACCAACCTTTCAACAAAGTTTCCATTATAACAGAAAAGTTAATAAATCTTGCCAAAACTGTCTCAGTTGACAAACCGGCCAGATTTAATTTGTTGCGTCATTTGAAATGTGTTTTCTTTTCCTTTCTTCATATCTTAGCCATGAGTTAAGGACAAGAAGTACCATAGTTTAGAATATTTCTAAACATTTTCGAGTTTATTTTGTTTTAGTATGAAAGTGATCTCTAGTCACCTCATGTCTCCCATCAGCTGAAACTATCGAAACTAAAGGAGTTGTCAATTTTTTTAGTGGTGCAAAAGTACACTTATGATGTTTCACACCTTTTTATAGCATCAAATAACTAATTAAAACAAACGTCTCAGAAAAAAATTTAATTAGATCAGTTTGATTAGAATTACCTAAATGACAGAAACCATCTATTTCAGGGGTACTTTGTGTTTATATTTTGGCCCATGTTCCATCTGTAACTGTTTTCGTTAGTACCCGGCAACATGAATTGTACTTTATATATGGTACTACGTCATGTTAAATGTTAAACACTCTTACTCAGGCAGTCTTACAGGAACTTTTGATCTATAATAATTAAAGTGAATAAAAAATAATCTGACTTAATACAACTGCGGCCTATGATTACCCTCAAAGCAACACTCGTTTTTAAACAAAATAGATATACATGTTAGATTGTGCAGCAGATGTCACATTTATTAACCCTACACCTGCCTCTGACTGGCGTAATTGTGACCGTCACACAGTTCTTATGTCTGAGCAGACTGGAACTCTGAGGTAAGAACACTGATTGAAAATGCCAAATGCTGATCCTTCAATTACAATAAACATGGACTCTGTCTGGCTGTCCCTGCACCCCAACCTTATCCCCCCCACAACATCAGGCCATATGTGATTTCCAGATCTCTCTCTCTCTCTCGCTCACTGTCCAACCCATTGTTAGCGATGGCGCTCAGCCCCAGACACCCCCCTTCACCCGCCTCACAGAGACCTGAGGAAGCGTCCCATGGACAACGAGGGGCACAAGGTCAAGACACGCGTGGACATAAATCTGTGGCCTCGCCATCAATCCCCCAACTCCCCCTGACCGTCAGCTTACCTCCCCACCTTATCCTATCTACAACACAAACACATAGGTCCAGCGAACAATAGGCCCTCTCCATCTGGGTGTAAATGATGATGATATTGTGTTGGTGAATGGTGCCCTGTGTCCAGGCGATAAGCCCTATATAGTTATAGCAATATGGGGGCTGAAGGGAGGGGGGGGCATTGTCCTTTATCTGCGTCATGGTTTACCCATCCTGTATGTGCGTGTGTGTCACGCTCTTAATTATTAATGCCTGAGCCCTCCCCATTTTTCCTCATTCATCTCGTCTTTGCCTGTCCCCCCCGCCCCCCATCCCCACCCGACTGATGCCTCACTTCACTCTTCCATGTTATTGCTTTTGTTCTGTCCTCTCTGGCTGGGCGTTGGGTGCGTTCAGGGATTTCTATCGTCTTCTAATGTCCCCTCATTGTCTTCTTCTTCATCCTCCTCATTAATAATCTCTGCATCCTCACAATGGGCTGTTTGGCTTTGTTTTTAATCTTGTATTTTAATGCTGTTGATAATCAATTAGCCAGTGATGATGAGATCAGACTGGGTGATGAAAGGAAAGGCTGTGACTGTATCCAGTGTTAGGAGGAGGAGTGAAATCAGTGATACACAGGGCACATCATTAAGTTTTTACATGCACTTGATCGAAGGGATGGGATTTTTACTCGCCAATCAGTACCAATAATAAACCTACATTATATCAATAATCAACAACAATAATCTTTTTTTTTACACGCCTTGCCCTACTCCTGAATCAGCCTTTCCTCATGAAATAGTTCAAAATGCCCATCAGAGTATGTCAATGGGAACACAGCTCTAGCCTTCTTAACACAATGAATTGTACAAGCATGTGTAGTAGCGGTGCAGTCTGTGACAGTCTTTGCTCTATTTAGTAGTTGTGTGAAGAACAAAAAAGAGAACTGCTTGTTATTTGTTTCACCAAGGGAAACTTTTTCTTCCCTCAATTTATTGTATGTAGCTAATGGATTCATAACAGCTTCAATCCCTGGAGTCCAAAAGGACACTCTATTCTTCATTTGAAGCATTTGTCCAATCATTTAAAATTCTTTTTTGGAATTGTGGCAGCTTGTCTGACAGGTTTTTTTTTTTTCCAAACAAGAAATCTGTTGATTCTAAACACTTATTGCACCGTCTGTCTCTCAACCTCTCTATCATAGTAAACATGTGCAACGCTGCAGGAGAGACCTTTCAAAAGTGTGTGCCATCAACCGTCCTTCTCTGTCATCTCTGTTTGTGAGTACATATTTCAGATAGTTCATGGGCAGCAACAGGGAGAAGTCCCACCTCCTAGTGTGGACATCTAGTAATTATGCTTAAGCAACACATCATCACAAAAAAAAAAAACTTTGTAAAATGTAAATAAAAAACAGGATGTGTGTATTTGCAAATCCATATCACACTACTCTCTCAAAAAAACTGTTACAGGGTCATGTTTACCACTCTGTTGCATCACCGCTCCTTTTATCAACACTCTGTAAGAGTTTGTGAACTGAGGAAACCAACTGCTATGGATTGGAATTGGAATGTTCTCCTAATTCTTACTTGATGTACGATTTCAGCTGCACAACAATTCTTTTTTTGTCATACTTAATGTTTCATAATGTGTCAAAGATTTTTAATGAGTGACTTAATGTACCTCCAGCCCATGCTCGGCACAGATATTCCTGTCTACTATGCCAGCCACTTGGCGTTCCAAGTATGCCGTGCCTGCTTACATTGTGCACCCTGCTGTTATGTGCTGCACTGTCTCAGGGGCATCTTTGCACAGTCTGCACCTTGGCTCCTGTCTGGTGTGGTAGACCCCGGCCTCTATCGATCTTGTGTTCAAAGCCTGTTCTTGTGCTGCCATGATCAGTGCCTCTGTGCTGCCCCTGAGACCAGCCTTCTCTGGCCACTGGTACGTTTTCTCAATATCAGCCACTTCCTCTGTTGGTGGTATATCCCATGCAGGGGCTTGACTCTCCATGCTGCTTGAGTCATTCACTTAGCAGGTCATCATTCTGGGGCCATCTTCCTGATGTGTTTTGGATTTTTGCTGTTTCATCTTGGATAGTGGCTCTGACACTCACCAGTCCTCAGTCTCCCTTTTTCTGCTTTGTGTACAGCCTGGGGGTTTTACACTTGGGGTGAAACCCTCCATGCATGGTGGTGCTTACGTGGGCAATTGGGCTTGAATTTTCTTCCAGAGCTGTCTTCCACAGACCCATTGAGTTCTTGATGAACGCTCTTAGTGTCCTGTTGATCTTGTACAGCTTCAAGCACTCCAGTGTCCATGTGTGTAGCATTGAGTCATAGGCAAAAGGTCAACCACTCTGGCTGGTCACATCCGTTGCATGTACCCCCTCTGACTGGGGTTGCTGGTGTAGTAGCATTCCATTAATCCCAAGTTGTCACTCATGGTCCATGAATATCTGGCTCCAGTAGCCCACAGGTTGCCCTGGTTCCTTGACATCTGACGAAGACCTTGTTGACCTGGGTGGCGTCTGAGCCGGTACGGCTCTCCTATTCATGATTGAACTCATATCCAAGATATGGCAAGTAGCATTAAGGACCTTGCCCAACTGGACTCTTGCCACGCTCCCTGACCAGGATTGGAACCCCGGTCTCCCAAACAGTCAACGGTGTTAACCACTGAGCTATCCAGCCGCATATTTATATAAAAGAAGTAAACTAAAATGATATTTCGTATATCAATATAAAAAGACAGGAAACAAGTTGAAATAATTAAAAGTACTTTCAGCAACACTGAGAACAGGATCAAAAGAAAACTTGCAAATGATAACTGTGGGTGAAAAAAAACTTCCATGACTTTGTGTCTTCTCCCATTGCAGAACTATGTAAGGCAAACAGCCCTTAAAGTAATGTTAGATAAGGAGTACGGAGTTTGGGAGCGCAGCGCGTTTGTTGAACGTACACCGAGCACTACGAGGCACCAAGCAAAATCTTATTAGTGTAATAAATTCAGGCAGCAGCACACGCGTCCTCCTTTTTCTGTCACATCGTTTTGAAGGGAGCCGGAGCAGATGCCGCTCTCTTTCTCTTCTCTCCTTTTTTGTCCTTCTCCCTCATTTCAATGGCAAATCTCCATATCATCATTTTCTTTTTGTTAACCTGCCTCCACCTCCCCCTCTTCCTCTTCTTTCTCTTTCTAACGCTATCTCTTCTGATTCCACGCCTCTCTGTCTGTCAGACAACTCTGCTTCTTGTCTGTCTTCCCTCTTTCTCTGCAGCAGGGGGGATCTGAGATTCACATACACACACATGGACGGACAGTTGCCATTCATTGATGTTGCAGCTGTTTGTGCATCTTGCCAGTGTCAGTGTGAGAGATGTCACCAGCGAGTCATTGTCATTAATGATGATGATGTTCGCACGGCGAGGCGTGTGACGGGCTGACAGAGAACAAATACACATATATACACAGATGGAAAGCGGAATGAGTGAAAAAAAACTTTATGACTTTATCACATGTTTAGGTTTTGAACCACACTGACCCAGTCAGCCTTTTCTTTATCATTACAAAGACAGGCATCAGGAAAATCACAAACCACAAGCAGCTGAGTTCTAGCAAACAAACTGGGACAAACATGACTTTATTGGACTTAAGAGGTTGTTTTAGGTCAAATTGTAATGCCAGTTCAACAATGAGCAGCTCAGTGTAAATTTGCGGAGTTGATGACCTTAATATATACAGTATATATTTAAATATAATATTGAACTAAATCTGGATTGCTGCTGCTTATCTACAAGTTAAGCTTCTGAATTATTCAAAGTTAACTCAACTTGTTTTCAAGTTCAGTGAATTTGGCAGCCCATATACAAACATTTTAAAGTTGAAACAACTAGGCGATTTTTACAGTGCACTTCCTCCCACTGCACAGATATGAAAAAAAAAACTTTTCCAGATAAGAGCCATTTTGTGCTGGTGAAATTGTTCAGAGTTAGAATCTGAGAGGTTGTGATCAGATGGTGGAGCTGCAGTATTTAGTATCAATCGCAAGCAGGGTTCAGGTCTCAATGATGACGCTATACCCCCTTTATATAGTATCAATTTACTAATTAAAACCATGCTGGTCAGAAAATATGAAAACTGGAACATGCATCAGCATGATAAGAACTACCTTAAAACGACAGAAACCATCTTAAGGAAATATTAATTTAATGTGTACTTTTGTGAGTTATTATTTTGGCCAACGTCCCATTCGCTAACATGGAATGGGAAGAATTTATGAGCTATACTGCAGCAGCCACCAGGGGGCCATGATCATTTCGCTTCACTTTGGGAAGCTCTCATGTCAGCCGTCTATGTATACATTCAGTGGTATACAGTCAGACGTATGAGAGGGACATATATAGACTTTAGGGCTCCAACTAACAATAATTATGAGGCACTCTAAAAAGTGATCAAAAAGTTGGTCTAAAAATGTCACAAGAAAAAAAAAAAATCCTAAATCTCAATATTACCAATTCAAAAGTGAACCCGGAAAATAGAACAAATATTTACATTTGTGCAAGTGGAAACAGCCAGTCTTTTATGTCTCTCCGTACCAAAATGACTTAGAGGTTTCATTTATGGGTGCAGATTAATGTTTTATTGTAAACCAATCAAATGACAGAGCTGGAGAGAAAACAACACTGCAAGTGATGTGTGTCAAAGTAATGTACATTAAATTGCAATTTTCTAGTATTCCAAAACTTCACATACATTTCCGTACCTGTAATGATTCCACAACACATAGTCACTTTTTTAATAGGTTTACAAACTCTGGAGTGCTCCTAATGTGTGCCTTATGACTCTCTGGCGTAATGAGTTGTGAGGTTTTATTGCTATTTTTGCAGTCTGTTTGACTTTTTTCAGCTCAGGTAGCATAAAAAGATGACACATGTGCCCTACAGAGATGTGAAACGTTCATGTTTGAATTTTTGAGAGCTAAATGTGACTGAATGATGATCACCGTAAGAAAGAAGGCTTCCCGCTTCTCTAGGGGGAAATTCTTCTCTGTTGTTCTGTCTGTTTCGCTTTTGGTGCCTTTTTTTAAATGCACAAAATATCTAAATGAAATCCAAAATGAAAAACCACAGGATATCTGGAAGTAAATTCAGTTTCCTGGGATTAGGGTTTTGAATGATTTGTACAGATTTTGTTTTTGGGACAAAAACAATACAAAGAGACATGAGAGAGAGAGAGAGAAAGAAAGAGCCCACAAACACAGAGCAGCTTACTCAGAGCTACACTTCCATGTGCGTGTCTGTGTGTGTTGTAGCAATGTCGTGACTCAACTCTCCAGATTAATGTGTTGATAATTTATTTTACCCAA
>KV751401.1:343019-402043 GCA_001698575.1 Mola mola
CCCAGTGCTTAGAGCTACTGAACAGCTCCACTGTTGCCATTGCTCTTAAATGATTGACCTGTAGGAGTCAATGGAGATGACGCAACTCTTATCTTCTCTAGAGCTCTGTAATGCACTTATATACTCTAACTAATATGGCAAAATATTTCCAAGACTTGATCAAGGCACCTACAGACATATTATTTGGTAAATATTATCATCAGTTTGAAAATTATTTTAAAAAAATAAGTCAATTTACTGTAATAGGACCAAACAAATACTTTCAGCTTATATTCTTAAATACCTGTAAAAAGAAAATACATATACTGTAGTTTCAAAAGTGCAAAACATAGAAAAGTAAATAGAAATGCTCAGAAAAAATGGTGATGTATATAAAGATGGATAACATTAGAGCACGACCACGATTAAAGCCAAAACCTCTTGATCACCTCCTGGTGGCTGGCTGCAGTATAGCCCTTCATCTCCTATATTATTCCAAGTAGGCTCGGAATAAAAACTCAAAAGTACTGCTCAAATACATTTTTCCCAATGAATTTTTAAGAGGTTGTTATCATACTCATGTATATTTAAGTGTTGAATTTTCTGATCACTTCAGTTTTAATTAATTATTTAATGCCATTTAAAAAAATGGGTGAAACATTATAATTGACGGCTGAGAACGCTCACGATTGGGTGGATTGGAGTATGGTTGGGAACGCAGTACTCTGCTTAGCTTAATTTTTCTTAAAAAGGAGGATGTGGCAACACGTTATACACATTTATTTATGTCAGTTAACTTGACAGTTGAGGACCAGCCTCTCAATGGGTATATAAACAATAAGTCTTCAGGATAATCAGGTGGCACTTGGGGTGCCACACTAAGCCTCCTTTCTGGACATGCTCCTGATTTATATATATTAATTCCATAATGATAAGTTAAACAAGAAATTTGTCCTTTTGAATATGTCATTTTAATTTTTTATCTTTTACACTACAGTGTCGCAGTTCTATCATACATACAATTATATAATTTCTTTAATAAAACTATGTTGATCGTCCCCCAGCACAAATTGGAATAATCCATTTTCACTATTATTCCATAAGAAAATGATAGCACATCATTTTTTTATCTATTGATTTTTTATTTTTCATAATTAACTATTTTATTAATATAACCCAACGTAAGCAGGCCAAGTACCCCTAGTTGAGAATCATTGTTGAATATAAAGTTTATGAGGACCAGTAAAGCAAACCTTTAATTCATTAATTCCCCATTTAATAGGTTGTATATTGAACAGTCATCTAGTGAAGATTTAAATAGTGGCTGCCATCCTTTGTGTGCATGCAGAGTTTTTTCATGCATTCATGAATACATGATGTTTTTAGAGGATTATTCTTTTAACCAATGCAGTGATCATGTGTTTTTGACTAAGTTTAAAACATAAACGTTGGTTACTTTTCTGTCTGCAGTTAGCTCATGGATTCATTTCAAGGTCCTGAGTAAATTGTTTGGGTCTCAGCAGAGATTTTTGCCTCCTATGATATCACCTCCTTCAGTGTATTCATGGCAGCCGCCCCCGTCTGCTCTTCATCTCAAACACAGCTCAGCAGCTTCAGACCTGTTGCCAGCTGCGCTAACTATTTTTATCCAACAGTCCATCATGTTCGCATCAAACTCCTTTTGTTCTCCTCTCCTTCTCTCCTTCTCCCCTGTACTTTTCCTTTCTGCTGGCAGCAAATCCCTTCCTCCCTGGAGGGTGTTGGAATCCCTCTGGGGTCGGGTGGCCAGCTTAGCCTGCTTAGAAATGTTTAATTTAGTTTAGTGTAATATCTGCGTGTGTGTGGCCCAGCATGTTAGTTGACCCTCCACCTTTGTCCCCACAGCAGGCGGCGTATGACTGTGGCAAACATAGGCTCTCTCTCTGCCTTGTGGGTCTGTGGGTGAATCTGTTTGCACACCTGCCACCAATTTCCATCAACACACACAGCCTCCTCCTCTGTTACAGCCTGAACAGCATGTAGTCAAGTAAAGATTGAGTCAAGTAAAAAAAAACCCACCACCAATAACAACAGGAACAACAAAAATACATCAATATAAAAAAATACAAAATATAAAAAAGTTAAAGACCTGCTCCAACTATTGATAAATAACTAAACTCTGTTTTGTAAAATCAGATATTTTAATTTTTCATTAAAAAGTCCCTATGTGGCCTTAAAATCTCTTGAATGTAATATTCTACACATTTGCCTCATCAAGGTTGTGGAGATGTATGAATGTGCTAATTTAGCCCCACTCCATCTCTGCTCACCACCCTGTCCCCCACCTGCAGCCGGAGCTTACCTGCTCTGTCGTCTTATTTTTAAACTAGTGTACTATGCGCAGCATAGTGGTAACTTCTTACATTGCAGTAATTCAGTCATACATGTTTGAGTAAGACACAGATTCCCAGCTGATACATCAGAAAGTTTGGTTTCTACAATGTTCAGCCCAACCCCTGGAAGACCTCAGGTTCCTTAGGTTTGCTATGTAAAAATTAGGAATAAGTTTTTGGAGACTGTTATTGGTGGATTGCAGAATGAAAACAGAAACCCTCAGCCGTAATGTTGACTATGTTGCTTATTTATGCAATGATGTGTGTTGGAGCAAATAGAAAACACCACATGGATATGTTAACAAGTTAAAAAAAACGTGATCAATCGAGGCGGTCTTTCAACAGACATTGTCGTGGAAAACAATAACTTTCCTAATGCTGAGTTCAGACACTTTCTGTGGAATTCTTGTAACTGTAATATCCATAATACCATTCTTCTGGTCATTATGCATAGACGATAAAAATCAACCTCAGGTTTGGAGACTAATTTTAGGAAAACTTTGAAACTAGCTTCCATGTCCACCAAGACACTGTGGATGCAGCAACAGCTTAGCTGAGGATGGTTTTGTAATATTTTATCACTTCATGTGTTTCACTGGCTCTCCTGCATGACATACATCTTCGTAATGATTGGATATTCAGACACACATTAATTCAAGAGATGAATGTACATTTTATTTTATTTATTATTTTATTATTTGAACTGCTAATATTCTAAATTTGAATTTTTGCATACGGCCATTTTGGTTTTCTCCTCCAAAGCTGGAGAGGGTAAGTGAGCTGGTAAACGGATTAGCAGCCTCTTCACCATGACTGTACGGTAAAATCCCCACATTATGTTGCCTTGTATGACATACACGTTGTTTTGCTCCATCACATAGGAATCTTCATGGGTGTTGTGAGGTTGCTACACGGTCAATTTCAAATCCCGATTGCTTTTGTGCCAATCCCTAGATAGCAGAGAGAGGTGTGGGTGGAGCACGGTATGATGTGAGGTTCGCCTCTGACTCGTGACTGATGTACTGTGTTAGAGATCAGATAAGGATCATCTGTTCTGTTATCTCAAGCAGGGTTTGCTCTGTCTCAGAGTTTGATCATTGGTCGCCAGCTGTTGATAAAACAAGGCCTCAAAGGATTGAATAGGAAGTACACACACACTCGCACACACATACACTACTACTGTTCTTCTAAAGCTCAAAAGGGCAGTTTGCATTTATTTGCATTCTTTAGAATTGTACCAGGCTATTATTCCTGTACAGTGGGACGATTTACAGGGGGCAAGGAGGGGCCGCTGTCCCACTAATTGTAGAAAGTCCCTCCAGCTGCCCCCAGATTTTTTCCACTTCTTAAAAGGACTATTGTAAAAAAAAAAAATCAACACTATTACAACAAACTGGTTGAATCATTGAAACAAACAATTTATAACTATAAATCCAATATTAGGTGGTCCCCCGAAACCAAAATACCGGATAAATAAAAACTAAAATACTAGAAATTAAAAATATACTAAGTATTATGTACAATCTGGCCTCTGTGTATAAAGTGTGCAACATGCAATGTTCCTGAGTTTTATAAATAGATAAATGGAGTGTATCATGAAGTTTACATACCAAATAGTGAGGTGTTCTATATATATAAACAGTTGGACATGTGCAGCATCGGGGTTTATTATCCTAGAGTGGTGTACGAATTGAGTCCTTAATCTGTGGAGTGGGTGGTGCTGGGAGGGGTGGGAGCTGTGGTCTTGTGCAGTCTGATGGCAGATGGAATGAAGGAGCCCCCCAGGCGCTTTTAGGCCCGTGGCTGTATGAGTCTGTTGCTAAAGGTGCTCCTGAGTTTCCACAGCTCGACGTATAGGGGATGAGAGGGATTGTCCATGATAGCCTTCAGATTTCCACACTGTCCAGCTCCATCCCCACCACGGAGCTGGCTTTCCTCACAAGCTTGTTCAGTTTGTTTGCACCACCGCTCCCGATGACTCCCCAACACGCAGCAGCAAAAAAGATGACACTGGCCACTACAGAGTGGTAGAACATCCGCAGCATTTGTAGCAGCCTGGTGTCCACGTTGAAAGACATGAGCCACCTCAGGACAACCTGAATTTCTCCCAAGGGGGATCAATAAAGTTTCATCTTATACTTAGCAGCAAGAAGTGATTTATTTCTGGACAAGGCATTGTATAGTCTTTTCAATCTAAAAGGTCCTAGTGGCCAAACTTCAAACTGAAATAATATATTTTTTTTAAAAAGCTGTTTTTAGTGAAATTTTATTGCCTATAAGATTGGGAAATGGGGATTTGCTTTAAAATATATCAACTTTCTCCTTCAAGTCATTATTGGGTGATTCTTTATCCACAGAACATTTCTAAAGTTGGTTCTCCTAAACAGCTGAGGAAACTGGGGACTTCAGCTTCTTATCTTTTTAGTGATGAAGTGAGACCCAAATTGTAATCAACTGGAATATTCTGTTCCGATGGATCGAGAAGAGAGTTAAGTGTTTCTTTGAGGCAGGGCTGTCTGACTCTGCTCAACTTGTTGATGGCCTGAAGCATGCCTGCCTATCTGTCTGACTATATAGATAATGCTGAGCCATGGTGCCCTGCTGCCTTGACAACCATTGGAGAGTGAGAGGGAGAGTGAGAGGGACTGGGGGAGGTGTGTGTGAGTTGAGAGCAAATATAGAAAGCAGAAAAGGGGGAGAGGAGGATGAGGGAAGATGCTGCTGAAGGGGGGTTTTGATCGAGTGAAAAAACTGAAACAATGTAGAAATGTAGGGCACAGAAGAAGAGAGGAGAGTAATGAGGGAGTACTTTATTTAGGTCAGAGTAATGGAGAGGAGGCGTCAGGAACGCAAGCGAAAAAAAGAAGCGAGGAAGAGGAAGATGAGCAGCAGCTCAGCAATTTTGGATGCAGCAACCTGTGTCAGTATGTCACCACAGTGTTGCATCATGGGAGCACGACCAAGGGAGATGCTGGCATTGCACGATGACATCACCAGATTTCTGAGTCAGCTCTTGTCTCTTCAGCTTGAACGGATTGTCCGGCTGTCCGTCCGTCTCTCGTTTCAAAGCGAGCCAATCTCTTTGAATCTCAAAGAGAGATTCAAAAAGGGCAACACTGCAGTCTGCTCAGTGTATATTAATCTGTGGTCTATATCTGGCACTGTGACTTTTTGCTGCACTCCACAAACAGAGCACAGCAGCATGACAGGAGAGGCATTGTCCCTATTTTTGATTGTAACAGCAGAACGCCATATCACTGCAACATATTTTTAGTTCTTCTAACCAGCGACAGACAGTGACAGAGACAGTGACAAAGATTGGCTCTCGCTCACTTCACTTCCCTGTCCAGTTAAGATTTGACTTTTTCAATCATACCTTCACGAAATTCTGTAATAAACTGTAAATCATCATGACCCCTGTAGGCTCTTCTCTCTAAATCCATCCGTCCATCCATCCATCCATCCATCCATTTTCTACCGCTTATCTTGTTAGGGGTCGCCGGTGGGGAAGGCAAGGGACACCCTGGACAGGTCGCCAGTTCATCGCAGGGCTGATATATAGAGACAGATAGATAGAGACAGCCAGATTATCTTTCCCAGCATGAAAAGCTTTCCAGCCTTTTTTCCCGGACTGATCTCTCGGCTTAGACCCTGCCTATCACAGACCTGTTCTCCACGTCTCTGCCCAGGTAACCTGACCTGCCTTCTGCCTCTAGACTTTGCCTCTGCTCGCTCCCTGTCTGCCTGCTGCCTGCCTGGACTCCCTCTTTGGAGGGTCCTGTCTAGTTCACCACTTGGTGTGTGCTCGCCACCATATCATTGTTTACCTGGACTCTGTACCCATAAAGCCCTGAACTCTACTGGTTTTGGTTTGTGCCGTACATGGGTCCGAACTCACACCCGTTACAGTTTAAAAGGATTTTCAAATCACTGCATTTTTTTTTTATTCACAATTTACACAACGTCCCAGTTTTTTGGAATTAGGTTGGTAGACGATAGAAACTGTTGGCCTCTGGCACAATTTCTTTATGTTTTGGGTGCAAGTTAAAGCTGTTGTTGAAGGCACAAATTTAGCTTTAGATCGGAATCAAATTACATTTAGCAATGGACCATTGTTTTCCACTATTTACCAGGGTTAGCTACTGATTATAACTAGTTTATCACAATTTCTGTTATCACTGCTGCTGTGGCTCACATGTCACTCCTCTTTTAATTTCAGGCTGGCGGCTAACTGTCTGATATTACATTGTGGGGCAGCATTAGGAAAGCATTGCAGTGTTCAGTGCAAATAAAAAAAGGCATTATAGAGAGCTTACAGTACAATGTGTCACTAATCCATAGCTTCTTTTTTTAAAACAGTTTTTGGCCTAAGGCTCAGAAAATCAGCCTCATCATGGGGTGGTTGCTGGTTGAAATCCCTGGACTTGCAGAGTAAATGCACCAGATGCAGATCAGTCTGAGGCTGCGCTGCCCATTTGCCAGGTGTAAATGAATGAAAGAAGCTTTCTCTGACTGAAAATAGTTTATAAAAGATTGAGAAATTGTTTCTGAATCCAAGCAAATAATGGTATGTGTCCTGTATTTACAGCATATAGCGCTTTTCTAGTCATTGTTGACCACTCAAAGCCCTTTACACCACAGGTTTTGCATTCACACATTTATACACTGGTGGTAGTGATGACCTGGCAGGGTGCCACCTGTTCATCAGGAGCATTAACCATTCACACATTCATACACTGATGGCCCAGCATCAGGAGCAATTTGGGGTTCAGCGTCTTGCTCAAGGACACTTCGACATGTTAACTCCAGGGTCTGGGATTGAACCAGGAACCTTCTGATCACTGGACGACCGCTCTACCATCTGAGCCACAGTCGCAGCTGGGTAAAATCATTGACTTGTCGCTAAAATTGGCTTTAAATTGGCTGTAAATTAAAATCTTGTCAACATTTGACTCATACTTTATACTGTAAAGCCTTGCAGCAACACTTATTATGGGAACCTGTAAAAAAAAACCCAAAAACAATTATCTGTAAAAGTAGTTGAACTCGATAGTAATCCTCATAATTTACCAAAAAGCCTGAGGGACCTGGACATTGACACATGGCCAGGAATCAGGTTTCCTTACATTTCTATGTACTTGACCAACAAACCAGCAACAGCTTTCCTGCATTTTAGGTATGTTTCTTGTTGCAAGTATTATTTTTCCTCTCAGGAGTCTTTCTGCCACTCAGTGGTTGTTACCATTATGAATTTCACTTGGTTTTTCATCCAAATCTCTGATCTATCCATCCTCCATCCATTGTCTACCGCTTATCCTGTTAGGGGTTGCAGGGGGGGCTGGAGCCTATCTCAGCATCTTCGGGCGAAGGCAGGGTACACCCTGGACAAGTAGCTAGTTCCTCTCAGGGCTGACATATAGAGACAAACAACCATCCACACTCACATTCACACCTACGCGCAATTTAGAGTGACCAATTAACCTAACCCCCACTGTGCCACCGTCCTGATCTGATGTCAGTCATTATTTATTTAGTAAAAATGCACATGAAAAATAATTATGTTTATACAGTATGTTCATACATAGCAACACTTGGCTGCTTTACAGTAGAGCCCCGGCTGCAAAGACACAGAAACAAGCCTCTCAGCAGGGTGTTTCCAATAATTAAAATAAATCCTTTTAGCTGCTTTGAGACTTTACCTCTGCCAGTCTGCCCGTCTGCCTGCTGCCGCACACAGCCACAGTTTGCACAGGTCGATCCTTTCTTTAGCAGTTTGATCGGGTGAGACGGGGTAAGTCAATGCCAAGTAAGAATCAACTTTGAATAGCAATGAGTCCTCCGCTTCATTGGACACGATCAGGAGAACTCCTCATTGGATTAGCTGAGCTGGAAAGATTGAGGCAGCGAAACTAATTGAGTCGAGGGTGCACATGACTCATAGCCAAGCGCACAAACTCACAAAGAACAAAGCGGCTGCTCTAAATCTGATGTGTAGGATCCATTGAGGCAGCAATGCATCAAACGGCTGCTACAGTGTGAACCGCAGCCTGGTGTTGAGAGCAGGATGTTTAAGCTCGCTCAGAAGACATGTGCTTAGCATCGTTTGGACCTTTTTGTTCTGGATGTGTAACTTAACAGCGAATGGTTTCTTCGTACTGGGAACCGCATCAAGGTTTCAGGAATCAAACTTTCACAAGTTAGTGCATAGGTTTGAGAGAGGACATCAGTAAATTAATTATTAGAAATGATTTTCTTCTGATCACAAGTAGGTTGCTCCAGTTTCTCAATGTTATTTAAAAAAATAATTATAATTAAGATCATGGGGAAGGAGGATCTGTCGTATCAGTGATCTCATCAACGACAACTTTCACAACCTCTGTGTACCGTGTCCTTTCGTACCGTGAACATTTTCATTGTAAATTTCCACTATCAAAAGCTTTGAATGGTACCCTTAAAATAGTGAACCATACCATGCCAGTTTTGTCACCCTTTGCTTGGGCACCAACCAGAGCTTGTCAACAAGAAAAACTTATGTAGCTGGTGAAGTCAGGCTACCCCGCCCTCCAGGTAATAGTATGGTCATCCCAAGTGTGACGTACCGCATTGAATTGAACTTTTAATCTAATAAATAAACAGAACACCTTTATAGCTATTTTATTTACCATTGATAAATATGCATCTTTATACCAACTGTAGTCAAGTTTTCTTTTAACTTTCAAAGACCGGTTTCATTGCCTTGTAAACTCATCTTAAAATCAAATGACACGAATAAAACTCACCTGGTTTAGTTAAAGCAAATCTTCAATTCGCAGAGGAAGATGTTAAAATATTCCAGCTGTGTACTCCATTTTCGCTTGCTGCTGATGGCCCACACTATCTGGCTGCTTCACCTGCTATTTCCTTTTGCAGGTGCTGTAAATCAGCAATCTGGTGTTGCCTGGTTGAGCTGAACCCAGACGCTACCTGTCATCCAACATTGCATTCTAGCTGTTGAGCCTCTACGGTAGTGATCAACTCTGTTGATTTGCTGCCCCCTTTATTGTGGAAGGTAACATCAAATTCTGGCTGTATTTTACATGTCGCACCTTTAAGGCAATTCTTACTTAACAAGTTACATCTGATAAATTTATCAAGCATGAACACTAATCTGGATGCAAAACTGAACATTTGCATCCTTCACATATCAGCATTAGTATGGGGTTGGGGGTCTGTGCCATCCGCTGTGTTTTAGTGGGCACATGTATAGGAAAATATGGCCTCTCTGCATGGCTCAGTGCAGTTTCTCCATCCCACTGACACTATGATTGCATGTACCTCAAACACACACACACACACACACACACACACACACACACACACACACTCAGTACACAAATACAGTTCTACACTTGTAAAGGATTTAGTTAAATATTCAGCCCAGGAAAATTTTACATTCTAGCAAAACACAAAAACGTTAAATTAGCATTTCTACATTATCTGTCATATTTAGTTATTCATATATGAGATGGATTTTGTGGACCAAAGACAGATTTTGTGCAGGACACTAATACCAATAGATAAATTAATTAATAAAGATGAACTAATATGAAGAATTGTATTCCATGCAAGATATGAGCTATTTTAAAAATGTTATTTTAATATTGATTTTATCGAATTTTCCAACATACCAACAAATAAGCACTAATTAAATAAACCAACATAAATGGAAAGATGATTATAGCAACATTTTTATTTTATATTATTTTAAGATGTTGGGGTTTTTTTTGTACTTTAAATAGTATTACCGGAAATTCTCTATGTGTGGCACAAAGACAACTGCAAACTTTCTTTCATTGTGCAACCCAGTGTTGCAAAGCACTTGGCCACATTGAGCATTTTACCAGTACCTGAAGTGTTGATGCAGGCATATGACAAACCGTGTAAGTCACTGCACCTTCCAAAAACGCTTATGCATAATATATACAAAAGGGACGCGCCATATTATGCAACCATTCGGTATGTGTGTGTGCTCTTCCAGACACCCCTCCAATGATGTCTATGTTTAGCAGCCTATTCGTGTCTACAGTTAAATTGTACTTTCCACTCTACTTATTACAGCAGCAGACGATATCTGTAAAGCGCTGAGGGCCATGGGTAATAAGTACAGAAATAGAGCAGCGAGTGAGCAAACCTCATCATCCCTGTGCCGTTGTCAAACATCCCAACACACACTCATTTATGTTTATATCATATTTATGGACATTTTAACTATATCCATGAGACAATCATGTCCTTGCCAAAACTTCAGGGCAAATGGAGCTCATGTGTTGTCTTCTCCCTCCTGCATCGCTTGCTTCGTTTGGCTCTGCAGTAGGACAGATCAGGTTCTCCCATCCTCCCACCCGCCCCCACTCCTTCTTTCTATCCTCAGTCTTGCTTTTCTCTCCTCATGTGACAGCTAACGCTTATCCTGCAGGCTTTTTTTTTTCCTAACTGAAAAAAGAAAGGTTGGCCACATGCTCGGTGGCTGATAGATTGTAGAGCAGTGACTCCCTGACACCAGGGTACATGCCAGGGAGGGGGACAACAGCAGTGTGTCTCTGCCCGAATCACTGCATTATTACAGCACACTCTCACACACAAAGGGATACATTCCCACCCAGGGGACCAATTAAAGCTATAAAACACAGACAACTGCACCTGTGTCCATTTGTTGACACAAGCTGAGGAAGAAAAACTTAAGTTCTTTAAATTCCAACACAAATAGTAGCCCTACTGCTAGTCATCCAGTCTCATCTTTTTTTCAGTCAGAGTTAAAAAACCAGCATCAGGTAATAAATATGGCTGCTAAAGTATGTGCTTTGTGTTGGTAGTAATACTTTCATGTTCACTCACTGTTTGTCTTTTCATGCATTTCCTGTACAAATTCTGAAATAGAGAGGGACTTTTTCAATTGTAAATAGGCATCCACCTGGGAGCTCCCAGGTAATATGGATGATTACTTTTAAGAAGGACTGCAGTAATCAGCAACCACAGCATCCAATGATCCAGACGGAAGCCAGTTTGACCACAGGGACAACACAACCAAGGTTTTGTTTTCTTGCTGATTTTGGGTTAGTTGAGTTTGCTAGTAGTAGTGATGGTAGCCCTCTATGGGGCCAACTGAGCTAGCGGTAATTGTCTAACAGCAGCTAAGCAAAGTAACATTTGCTTGTCTATTATTATCTGCTCAGGAAATGCTTGTCAAACTGGCTTCAGTTTGACTCTGAAGCTGTTTAGTCTCCATCCTGAGTCCAGTATAGTTAGCATCTCTTAACAGTTAGCTACTTTAACAACAAGTGAAGCATCTGTTTGTCAGCAAACGCCATCAATTGGGAAGAGTTCAGGAAGGACCAGAAACTATTTTCTCCATAAATAATGATCCATTTTTTCAACAATCTGTGAATGAAGTTGTGCACAGGATTTTAGTCAAGCCTTCCACTAACTATATTAAGATAGGGCTCACGTATATATAGATTTTGGGTAGCTTTCGTGATATTATTGGTTGAAAATGGTTTATACCAGGTAATAAGAAAACTTTAGGATTTGTTTTCCTTGTAGAAAACTTGATCAGATTTTGCTATAAAAACTAAGGGTTTTCTTTTTTCATATATTGTTAAAAATGGGAACCATGTAGGGCTGCCACTGTGATGGCATTTCCCTTGAGGTGATTAATTGTGGAGTCATAGCGCAATATGTGATATTATTGCACTTCACCCATTTTGTGTTGGCAAATTCCTTTGTAAAGAGTGTCCCACAGTGAGGACATTCAAATCCATGTAGTGTTTCTTGAGTGTTTCTTGAAGACTGTTCAGGTTGAATAAAATGCAAAATAATAACATCTTAATAAGTGGAAGGAGAAGTGCCTATATAAAACTAATGAATTACAAGGCAATAAATATGATAGAAAATGTTGTACTCTAAAGCATAACGTCTGTAACATTTATACCTGGGTTTTTATGATCTTGTTGCAAGGAAAACCAACATGTTGACCTGGTGAGGTTTCAAAGACGATCCCAGAGGAGTGACAGTGTTCCCTGCGGCACTAAAAACTCTCCGATGGTGCACTCGTTGCACAAATGCACATGACTTTGGACAGAGGGACATCTGCCCTGGTTGTTGCGCCACCAGCTGAGTGGGTCTGCATTAGAATCTGTCGGGTTCTCCTCTAGGTAGCGGGTGAATTTGGAATCAGCTTGAACCCTCTAGGGTATGGTTGCGGTGCAAGGGTGGTTTGCTGTGACTTCATTCAGTTTAGCTACCAGTGCAGTCTGTACTGCTCCCATCTGAACGTGAGGTGAGGTGAGGTGATATCACATGCAATAGTGATGGTAGCTTACCATCCCCCAATATGCCAGCCCGAATTTAAGTAACACTATAACATAGGCTGAAGTCTGTGGAACAGTATGTGCATGTAAAAAGGCCACTCACACATTTAAAGTCTATATATGACATATAAAAATATTGAGTTCCAATTTGACATTTTCATGTTCAAACTTAAGTTTGAAAAATTGCACGTGAAGATATTCTGTTCTTACGTGAAAGTGTGGGAAAGCAATATTCAAAGGTATCTTTAGAAAGGAAGGCTCAGCAACTCTTCGACTTTAGTCAATCAGCCCATGCCGGCTTTCGAAGCTAAAACCTGACCATATGTGTAAATTCCCCCCGAATATTCACTTGCCAAGTGAATGGAATGCCCCAGCCAAGCCCCCCTCCCTCTGCATACTCGCAGCACATGGCAGGTACAGTCACAGTCACAGTCTAACCAAACCTGCTCTGCCTGCAGCTGCAGAGCACACTGAATATTTGCATGCACCTTATATTTAAGGTTGTCAAATAGGCTGTGCTTTGCACCTTTTGAACAAAGTCTGGGGACACTCAAGCATTTAACTGTTATGTGACAGCTGTGGCACCTACACTTTCGGCTGTGCAGCTATGTTTTAATTTATCTTAATTTAAGATAAATTAAAGACACACACACACACACACACACACACACACACACACACACACACACAATGTGCTACCCCTCCTCTTAGCGTCTGGCTTTTTACATCATTTCAGAAATTACAATAGCCTCTAATAAAAGAACGTTTTAGTTGCATGACTACACACTGAGGTCATTGATAATGACACCATGTGGGTTCTGGAAGCCGTTCCTCAGGGCACAGGTGGCGTTTGGCCTTAAATTTGTTTCAGACAGATAGATAGCACAAACCTCTGCAAACACACACACACACAGATAGAAATACATAGATAACATGTAGTTTACTGAACTGCTTGTTCTTCGGGTTTAACTTTCTGGACTCCAGGGACATATTTAGACACCCATTACTTGTAATTCAAATGTAATCTGCCAGACTGAAGCATGACAGACAAAACCCTGATAGAGGAACAGGTGGGTCTCTGAGTTCAGACACTGTTCAGCCTCCAAGAACTTAATTTTTCTTGGACAGAATGTCTAAATGTATCAGAACTTATCTAGTGTTGTACATGTTATATACATTATAAATTAGACTCCATTCATGTGATTATAGAATAAACTGAATAATGATTTTCCAACTAAGAAAATTCACATGAAAAATCATGAAAATCAATTCAACAACAGGGAAAATTTTATAACATGAGTTGGTGACCTGGTGTCTTAAATGCAGAAGTATGGCAGACAAAATGGGTTAATGGTTAGAAACCTTTTATTAATTCAGCTATTGAAAATCAATTTTTGGATCACATGTAATATGAGGTATGGTGTTAATGTTGACTGCTGTCCATGTTTAACGACCTGATTGGTTAGAAACATAATATTTTATCATAAGCTCTGATAACAAGTCTACTAAAGCTATTGTAGGATATATTTTTGTGGTTTTATAGAATGCAGTGGTGCTGGGACAGAGTCAGTAATATAAAGCACTTTTAAAAAACTCTTGGCGTTAATATGGAATCTGTCATCTTCGAAGTGTCCGTTATTTCCCACTTTATTACCTTAAAGCACATGAACACAACAAAGTCGGAAGAACAACTTCCCATCTTGTAAACTCTGATCTTCTGACGTCACATGAATGCAGGATAAATCCTAAATGTGCAAAACAGAAATTCTTATTAAATTACATTTTAAACATCTGTGTTTTACAGAAGAGGTTTGGGGCCTCTTGTGAAAAATGTCTTTCAGTTGGGGCCACATTTAAAAAAATAAATTGAGTTCTTACATTTTTTCTCAAAACCTTCATCTCAGAAGTCTATCTCACAATGTGTTTTAAAAAATACATATTTCAGGGGACATTTTATGGTAAAAATCAAAGTTGCGGAGAATGTATATTGTGTAACATGTTGCCATGATTAAAATGGTCCCTTCCTTTGTGCTAAATTATTGATGTTGGAACCAGACATTGTGCATGATAAATGTCTGCTTGACCCCTCTAGGTAATTTAAAGTTTTTGTTCCGACAGATTGTGAAAAATGATTGAGAGTCAGATGTGAAGATGTGCATCAATCTCATGTGTTGAGCTGGTGTCAGAACATGGTTAGCCTGACTAGCATAAAGAGCAGGGGGAAATGCTGTGCTAGACAAACAACAATTGTAAAGCTCACCAGTTTCAAGTCGGCGTCCATGCTGGACCTGTTCCAGTTCTAAATGAACCACAGTGTTTCCATCCACCGAGCACTTCTGTGCAGCGTGTCAGGTTGCCAGATAGGGTTGGTAGTTATACTATGTTGTAGGTTTCAGCACAGAAACGATGTTGCTAAACCTGGTAATCCACACAGCTGCTAAGACAGCCTGGCATCAGTGCAAAACAATGCAGAAACTCTAGTCTCAGGTCTGTGTAAACAACTTGTTATACTGTATTACAAAGTAGGCTGGACTTGTTAGTTACTAATCTAGTAGAAAGAATGAACACTCTCAATTCCAGGTCATAAGAGGACGCGCATATGGACGGGGCAACAGATTTTCACACGACACTGGAACTCTTTCCATTGAGTGAATATCCATCCTTTTACTTGTTTTACCTCTTTTTTTTTTCTTCTTCACCTTTTATCCAATTTATTGTATTTGTTCCACTGTTGTCTGGTGATAGTGACCATGGAGAACAGTGCCTCTTCCTGTTTTGGTTCCACAATGGCTGATGTGCTTCCCTTGATCTGTAATTAGGCGTTTTCTTTAGCCATTACACTGTGTGATAGATATCTACTTCAGACTGTCAATAAAAAAAAAAAAACTGAAAAAAGTTTTCTCTTAAAGGAAGTTGCACAATTCTTTTTTTACATTTCTGATTTGAACAAAAATACTAGGGATGAATGGACCAAATGGAGTGAACTTTGTTAAGGTCTAAAGAGGTAGTCACTTGCTGGATAAAACTGAACCATGGTTAGGTTTGTTTGCAGTATAAAACAATACTTTGGACTTCCAGACCATGGCAGGAGGTTGAGACAGCATTGAAAAACTGAAGCAGAAGATACAGAAAATAAGGGAAAATCAATTGTAGTAGCACATGGAAACAGCTGCTACCCACAACAAAATGATAACACGACAGCATCAAATACCACAAACCAATAAAAGCCTACAACAACATGGCTTAGGCACATCATACATAGGCACTTCCTAAGTTACAATGTGACACCAAACCTAACTATATCAAATGTACTGTATAGAGTACAACGCAACAAAAAAAAAGCCCCAATCTTGGTTCTAACCTTTCTCCAGACTTTCTGGTGTCAAAATGCCCTATAGTGCTGTTCTTTGGTGTAATTTTCAGCAGTTCGTCTGGCTGTTGTCCCCTGCTTCCAGTCTTTATGCCAAGTTAGGCTAACCATATCCTGACTCCAGCTTCATGAAAAATGCAAAAATGACATCATCTCACAGACAAACATGTTGATCAACGGTGTCCCAAGTTTGACATAGTAATAGATCATATTTCATGTGGTTATTTAAAATTTAAATTATAGTCAAGTCAATATATTCGAGTAAAAAATACTTTTTTTTTCCAATTAGCCCTTCAGAATGGTAATAAATGCAGTTTTACTACAAATGCTATGTGTTTAAGAATAAACTACTAATCGGTTTCCATTTCTATTCATTGGTTTTTTTATGTTCGACAGCATGTGATTAATCGAAGCCAGAGTCTCTGATCCTTAACATTGTGTTTATATGACTTTAATGGATTGACAGATCCTTTTCATTTTTATTTTAGAAGAGCAGTTTCCATGACATCAGCAGTTATTCCTCTATTTTTTTTCCTGTGAGCCATTATTGTAGTTTTGCTTCATCACTTTGCCAACATCTCTGCCTCAGCCAAGTAGAGAGGTTTAATATTTCCTGATTCTTTTGGTTTTTTTGTTAGTTTGGGCTCAGAATCAAATTGCACCCTAAACATATATGTGGACACATACATAATTGCAATTTGAAGTTTTCTTTGGACTCATGGGAGGGGTAGAGTCACATGTGATCATACGTGCACTATGCAAATAGGCCACTTGATGCCACTTGGCTGTATTGTTGGAGGGTTAATTGGGGAGCAGAGTGCTGATTGCCAGGGACAGCGCAGATTAATATGGCTCTTCTCATCATCCTCATCCTCCTCCTCTTGCTCCTCCCTCTGTCTGCCCCTCCTCCCTCCCACCCTTTCTCTTTTTGTATGACGAGGGCAGAGTCAGTTCCTGTGTCATTGTTAGGGATCCATCTGCCCTCATGCACACACACAAACACACACAGAACAGCAGCAGCAGCAGCAATTAAACTTGCTTGACACACTCGACAGAGAAGAGCTTTGGGGTGTGTGTCCGGCACGAGCCATCTGTGAAAAACCCTACCGAACACACACACACACACACACACACACACACACACACATTCATGATGTGTGTGTGTGTGTGCACACTGCATTAAATACGTTTCATTCTGTAAACCGTGGGGGGTTATGACGTCATCGTTGTTTCCTTCTCTTGTGATGGACAGATGAAACACACACATTTAAATATGAGGTGGATGGATGGATGGATGAATGGGTAGATGGAGAGGTGGCAGATTGGGAAACAGACCTTTCATTTGGTGTCGCTCCCTGAAATAGGGCACCAGCTGTAATTACTTGTGGCCCCTATATGAAGATATAATGATATTAGGCCATTAAAAGCAGATTGGAGGTTTAAGCCAGTCTGGGTCTCCACTAAGCAATCTGGGGGCAGATGATTATAATGATGCCATTGTTTTGTTGTTTTTTATTTATCTTATAATGCTGTAATTGTATTCTTAGTATGGGAAAAGCCACAGAAAGACAGAGTGGTAGGATCTTTTTTTTCAGCTTTTTTGAAACAGTTAATCAACTCAGAACATGCCTCTTCTGTTAGAAGAGAGGCTTCAAAACTCCTCCAAAAACATACTGTACCTGTGAAACCACATATTCACAAAGACACTTAAAAAACACAGGGATGAAAAAATGAAAAGATTATCACAGAGGATCTAACAGCAGAAAATCAACTAATTAGTCAACAACAAGTAGTGAAACATCGCCTAATAATCCAAAAATATCTTTTCGCATGATACCGATGAATATGATGCAGCATGTGATTACATATCATTTGGCACACAACCTCATGATCTACTGAAAACAAATTGGATCCAGTAAGAAAAAATATGCGTGTCACCTTTAAGTTGATTTGGATAACTGGTTACAGTTGCTTAAGGATGAATCCAACAGACACTCTGCAGTATTATCGTTTACGTGATCCATGATTGAATGGAATGAAATGCATTAACTCAAGTACTGCACTTAAGAGCAATTTTGGGTTACATTACTGGCATATTTCCATTTCTGTTGTATTAAACTTTCACTCCACTACATTTCTGGGCAGGGAGGTGTGCTCTTTTTTGCTTAAGTTTTTCCACGTAGACACATACAAGGATAAAGAGCTCCCAGTACAGAGCCATACTGCAAAATATAACTCACTGCAAATGTTAATATTTTTCTTTGACTACAGCAGTCCTGGACGAAAATGAATGCGAAAGCGAGAAGCCCTACTTAGAAGCAAAACAGACCTGAACACACAATCCCCGTAAACCCATAATATCCATTTTAGCAGGTGTGTGTTGTAATGCGCGCGTGTGTGGAGTAATCCCCGCATAATAGGCTTCTTAGATATATGTTTGCACCTCTCTAGCATCCCTAAGCTCATATTTAAGATTCCCTATCATTTTCTGTACCTTCCTCTCTCTATTCAAGTAGTAAATGGCTGCTTTTTCTCCACCAGAGCTAAACAAGCCCACCAAAAAAGAAGATATAATTCCAAACATATAACTGTTATGATCAAAGACGATTTACACGTTTCACTGTTTTTGGAGTCTTAAACCTTAACAAAGTTAGCATAATTATCATCTGATAGCTTATTAAATGTGCCATGTATCTGAACATGACAAAGGAGTGGACTCTGGGGCACACAAAAGAAGAAACTGATACAACATTAGCCAAATTTAAACAAAATAATCAATTTCATAGGCAACATCGCAAATTTTTTAAAGTTTCCTCTAACAGCAACTCATAAAATTGCATGATTTTCCAAATATTTTACCAATATGTAAAGAAACATATAATGGTTACTAGTTATTTTGTTTGTAATATTCGACATACTTAGCATCAATAGAACGTTATCTTCTTTCCTAGATTTAGTGGTGAAATCAGTTGAAACAAGTGTGTCTTGACACCTTGCTGAAAAATGTTTGCATGAAGGTCTTTTTATACACTCAGTAAACTATAGGTGGTTACAGGAATGCTGCAAAAAACTTTATACAAGCATGAAAACCACTATAGCCAATAGCCAAATTTCTCAATTTCAAGTTTCTCCTCCCTCAACCACTCTGAAAACTGCGTGATTTGTTTGGCGATAAAATAAGTGGCAGATATACAGTAAACATCTGCGGCTTGTCTTGGCAGGTAAATGATCCAAACATGGTTTGCATTACAGTGAACCAAAGGGAGACAGTGTTTCGCATCTGCAATGATCCATTTTGCATGCTTTTGTAGCTACTTATTGTTTTGTAGAGAACGTCAGTTGAGGAGGTGGTCCATCAATACAAACTGCCTAAAGAATGAGGCCATATGAGGCCATGACGATCTCCAGATGAGGTATGAATGGTATGATCTCAGTGCATACTGTTGCCTTAAACCTGAATCTGAAAGCGCATTGGATCACCCAAGATACACACTCAAGCACGACGTAAACAGCTGTTTATGTGTTTTCGGCACAGGGGAGGACGATATATCCTGTCTGTGTTTGGATACACAAACGGTAATTGTTATCACTTTATTAGTTTGGATGCTTTCATGTGATCTGTGACAGTAGAGAAATCGCATAATACCAATATCCATATTGTCTAACAGGCTGCAGCGGTAGCAGCCAGTAGTTTGCGGTGACACATCGCCTGTCAGGAGGAGAGTGGGGATCTTAGTGGAAAACCACTGAATTTGTCACTTACTTTTCGGGGCTTAAGTAATTTCCCGATTGGCTTTGAAGCCCATCTTGTGAGCGTGCGCGCAGAGGCTTCATGGACGACGGTGGGCCGGGGGAAGAAAATTGAGAGGTGACGTAGCTTTAAACTACCCATACAAAAAAATGTGTGTCGGATAAATTTCTCGATTAGTTATTAAACAGTTCTACTTTGGCTTATTTTGTGGATATTGGTGACGTCATGGGTCTATTTTGAACTTGTTGCAGTGATTTAGAGTTGAATATGTTCTGTGTCCCCCTCCGTAAGCCCCACGGAATGGTTTCTCCCAGCCGTTGTCAGCCTCCGCTAGCCTCTTCTCGTCAGTGCTCGTCTTAAAATGGAGCTAGCAAACTGGTGGCGCCTACGGAGGAGACGGAGAGGGGACTGATTATATAGAGCTGGCATCTACTTTCCCACCGCTTAAAGGACGCTTTTATACACACACAGGCACATATAGAGGGCCTTCATGAAGATCACCAAGTTACTAACACTTTTATTATGTCGGCGGAAGCAGTCACAGCCCGGTGCTTGCTGTTCACACTTCGTCTATTTATTTCAGTCTGAAGCAGGAATTCGGATTGAAGACTTCCGAGTGGATAGATAGATTTTATTATGTAACATTTTTTTTTTGTGTGTGTAATACATCGGTTTGTGTTTGCTTTTTACCCCTGTTCGTGGAGAAAGACTTGCGTTAAAATATACGTAGGCAATGTATAACACAGTTTGGACAACGGAGAAAGCCGGCGAGGAGGGAGACTGGAGGGACGTGATGATGCCCTATTCCACGGAGCTGATCTTTTATCTGGAAATGGACCAGCCCCCAGGTAAGGATGCCCGTGACAGCAGGAGCTAACGTCGGACATGGAAGTTGTGCAGCAGGAGCTAGCTTCACAGGAGGAGGGGCCGTGTTTGACTTGGTGCCTGTTCAAATCGGTGGAAAGTTTTTGAAACGCACTCGTTTATTTTGACATATTTAATTTTGACACTACTTCAGTTTAGACGTTTCTTTTGTCTGAAATTGTACACCAGGGTAGCGGAATTATTTTTTTGAAGGGTGGCAGGCAACCTGAGCTTATATAATAGCGACATTTGATATGTCATTTTGGCTGCAATTTCAGCCTCCGTCATTAATGACAACACTGTCAACACACGTTAGAATCTTTGTTTCGTGCTCCCGGGTGCACCCGTGTAAGATGAAACGCTCCTTTGGACATTTATATGACGCTTTGTGCTTGTAGCTGCAGCCAAAAAGGCTCATTTTGTGGACAATAATTTCCATGGTCTGCACATTAGGGTATCAGAAAGCCTCTTCTGACCGTCTGTATGTAATGTTATGTGACAAATGGACGGCAAAGGTGGCAGACACAACAGCCGACTTAATTTGGGACTAGAATTCGAATCCGCCAGGGCGGTTCGTTGTAGCCGGCTTTGCTTCCTGAACCCGGCGTCTAATTTATTCAGCTACTGGTGAATTTATACAAGTTATCATCGTATTACCTCGCAGTTAAAGTCTAAACGAAACATCTATTTTACCCCAGGATCATTCCCAAAATCATCTGTACCCGGTGCCGACACTGGTGAGAGGGGGGATGGGACAACAGAGAGATGAAGGAACGCGCTCTGTTTCATAATCACACCATCCGTCACTGAAGCGCATCTGCACGTATTTGTGCCCCCGTTAAGTCCAGTGTCACCCCGAACTGAAGACGTTTAATTCATTCATTCCTTTGCGATTGTGCCAGTGTCAACCCCCCCAACCCCCGTGCGCTGAATGGATCATGGCGTAGATGTGGGACGTCGCGTTGTTTCCAGGAGGCGCTGTTGAATGCGATTTGCCCGCTAGCCCTGTCCCCTTTCCTCCGCACTGTACATTCTGCAACCACCATGGAATGTAGCATTATGTCTGTTCTCTGGTGCGTTGACAGATTAATGCAAAAGGAAACAAAATCCCTGACCTAGAGATGTCATCCTTCAGATCACATTGATAACTTTGATAACAATGTCTAATTTAAAAAGAAATTGCAGAGGTTAAACAAGTAGGACAGAAACATTTCAGCTGCATGGCTTCATTTATTAGTCAGTTGTTGCATCTTGAAGTGTGATGTGGATTTGAGGTATATTGAAGCCTGAGTGAAGTAGACTAATGTAATATATCAGCTTCTCTCTGCTCATTTAAAGTTAACACCTCCTTTCTCAGGGAGAGAAGAATTCATTGTCTCTGTCTCTCTCTCTCTCTCTCCATCTGAGAGGCATTGCGTTAGAGCTAAAGTGGCGTGAATGGACAGCCGGAGATGTAAATGCTACGTACTGGCTCTTTGCTGGTTCATTCACACACTTAACTGCCATTGGACCTTGACTTTTAGAGCACCCAGAGCCTTTCATTCATATTTCTGATCAT
The DNA here is from genome assembly GCA_001698575.1 of Mola mola. NCBI lineage: Eukaryota > Metazoa > Chordata > Actinopteri > Tetraodontiformes > Molidae > Mola > Mola mola. The sequence goes on from KV751401.1 coordinate 365,260, forward strand.
TGTTGTGGCTGAAATGCTGTCAGGTTGTGTGTGTGGCCACTCATTCTCTGCATAAAATGTCCAACAACTGCTGGTCTTTGTCTCGTGTCTTTGTCTTAACACACCTGACATGTAATCTGAAGAGCTACAAGGACACGAGGAGGTAAAGTGTGAGCAGAAGAAAAAGGAGATAAAGGGTTGAGGACAGAAAACGGAGAGACAGAGGGATGACTAGCGTCACGCAGATGTTCATTAGAATATTTATTACACTGGAATTGCCCAGTGACCAGTGGAGGGCAAAGTGTGTGTGTGCGTGCGCGTGCATGGAAGAGGGGTTAACGAAGAGTCTCATCTTTCAGTGGAAAATCACTGGGACGTTGTTGTTAAAGCACCATTCCAGTTTTTGTTTTTTTTGTTTTTTTGTTTTTTTGTTTTTTCTTTTCTCCATGCCTCAGCTCATTTGAAACATATCCTTTGGATTTTTATTAAAATTTATATCTTAAATCAGCCTCCACTGGCTTTAAAGGAACCTAATGTGGTTCTTGATGAACATTTTACAAACATACTTGCATTTTTGTTCAACAGAAAAAGCACATCAATTTTGAGGTCAGATAGTCTTTCAAAATTAAGTAAGCTGAACATCAATGTAAATATTTGTCACTTTCCATATTGTCATGTGTATCATTAAAAAAAATTATTTTTATCCAGCCTTAAGGTAAAAACAGATCATAATGAAAATAAATTTTTATGCGTCACTGCACTCATTTGAAGAGAGCAAAATGATACTAAAGAATCATGTCTTTCAACTGAACTGGTCAAAGTAAATTCTATTACCACTTGTTGGCACATTTCAGGTGCCAGCTGTCATTTTGAAAGTGTATTAAATAAGCGGAAACAGCTCAATTGAAGATGATAAATGGCCATTTTTGTGCATTTTTATGGTTGGAACAGCACAGAGCTGCTTTAGCTGAGCCACCCCTCAGTAATGCACAACAGAGAGCCTCTTTATATTGAGGACCTAATCATCTTCTGCAGGATCAGAAGGACATGTGACCTGTAATGTCTGCTGAGGGCTAAGAGCCTTATCATCAGAGCTTTATTCTGAATATAAAGCATCGTAGAGTTTAAAGACAAAACTGTGAAAATAAGTCAAAGTTTCACTCTCGAGATTTACAAAAAAAATCTTGGTTCTCTGAGCTTTCTGCCATATCACAGTCCTAAACCGAGGATTGCTTGGTTGCCACAGAGGTGAATCTGTTATGATGATTCACATCAAAGACTTCTTGTCTTGAAGATGTGATGATGATCGTGTTTGTTGGTCACATTATGGAATGCTCAGAGGAAAAGTGTAATGTAGCCACAATGTAAAGAGAATGAGTAATATTTCTATTGACTGGACTAATGGTGTGGGTAACATGGTCTTTTGAGACATTTAAGGATATGATGTTGGAGTTTTGCTGAGCATTTTTCAGTTTTCTGAGTTTTTCTAGACTAATCAATTAGAATAAAAAACAGTTTTTCAGATTAACTACTTATTTTTGTGTTGCGCCTCAGATGACCTGTTGCGTTTGCACTCGATGCTTCACTGCTGTGTGGCATCCCTGAAGGAATGAAAATACCACAGGGTAACTCCACCTCTCTCTTTCTTCCTCCCTCCTTCTTTCCTCCCTTTCTTTCTTTTTCCCCTATCTCACGCAGTCTGACCCCCCACCCCCCCCTGCCTCCTGATTGGCTGAGGGGGCGGGCCTCCGTGTGGGGATTAGCTAGTGCCTCCTCTGTTTTAGGATCAGGCAGCTCACTTTTTTCTTCAGTCTGACTGAGCTGAGAGCAGGAGGTGGTGGTGGAGGAGGAGGAGGTAGAGCGAGAGAGAGAGAATCAGAGAGAGGGAGAGTGAAAGGAGGAGGGAAACAGCTGAGAGACGATTGGCAGTATGCAGCTAACGGAGAGCGAGAGTGGAATGGTTGAGGACGGTAAGAAAGAACAGATTTAGTCTCTTTTTCTTCCTGTTCATGTCGTCTTGCTGATTTTCTCTTTGCTTTTTTTTCTCAGTGGCTTCATTCTCTCTTCTCCTAGTCAGCATCCATTTATTCACATTTTCACAGGTGTCACACTTCCTTGTCTTTATCTCCTCTTTCACATTTGTGCTTGTGTGGAGTTTGTGTGTCTTTCCATTCTTCCTCTGTTAGCTTTTGTGTTCTACAACTTTGAACATTAGTGCTGCAACAGTCAGTTCCAAAACTGCCAAACACTCTCTAGTTCTTGCTATTAAATGGGATTATTTGCTGTGATTCTCGTTATTTTAGATATATATTCAAAATTAAAAAGGTAGCATTTGGCTGTGGGAACTTCAACTATTAATGACATTTTGCAGAGAAGAATATAAAACATAGTTTGCAGTCTGCACACACATTCATCACAGACAAGTCTCAAGTCGTTGAGCATGTTTGTGTTCGAGACACTGAAACACCCACTTGCTGTAAAAGCTAACATGCACACATGCACCTGCAGCTCCTGAGTCTGTCCAGGTGTGAAGGTGTGGAACACACCAGATCCGTGATGAACCTATGCCTGTCACTTCACTGCTGGGGCAAAGATCTTTAACGTGCTGTCACTGCTGCACTGCCCTGAAATTAGACCGTGTCAAAGGATGATCGAGGCTCCTATTGATGCTTTGTGTGTGTGTGCGTGCGTGCGTGAGAGAGAGAGAGAGAGTCCTCGCTGACGGTCATTGTTCAGGAGGGCTATGGGTTTCTGCCTGCATGTGTGATGACAAGTGCTATCGCTGTGTGTGAGCGTTTGCATGTACAGGGCTGAGTGCTGCTCCTTTGTCTGCTGAGGGGGAGGAGGCTGTGCTGATGATCGCCTTTGTTCCATGTCCCTCTTGTTTTCTCGCAGTGTCTGTTTTTAGTTTCTGTACATTTTTAAAGCAATCCTCTGGAGTGAAATGTGCACTTATTGTATTTTTTGACGGTCTGCAGTCGCATCCTCTCTGATTGGACGGCTGTCATTGAGTAAAATTTGACCTGCTTTGTGCAGGGCAGATGTTGAAAAGAGCGGACTTATCCTAAGTATTGAGTGTCGGAGGCTCCATCACTGCAGCCGAATTCAGAGTTTGCTCAATGTAATGCTTCAAGTTTCCAAAAAACCACTGCAACAAGAAAATGTGTGTGCGTTTGCATGCTCGAGTGTTCATTGTCCTGTTTTTCCTCAGTGCAATACTGTAACGACATTTCAAAACCATTGACTGTTTTGTGATGACAGTCTTAAAAAGTAGTCAGTGTCGGTCATTTTTTCAGTCTTTTTACATTTCCTTTGTGTATTTTGAGATAACTTTATAAAAATGCTTTATTGATCCTTGAAAAAAAATGCAACAGTATAGTTGCTTCTTGTTGAATGGAAATGTCCACACTAAAAAGACGATTCAGTAAGTAAGTCACAGTTTCACATATTTGCATTTACAAAATAGAATTGCTATTATATGATGCAATTTTTTAAATTTTTGATGTTTTGCTTAAGCAGGTTTTAAGACTTAAAAAATGAAAGTAACTTGTTGTAGCATTGGTGACCATCCTATTGTGAGAGTCCTTTGTATGGTCCATGCACTGCAAACACAAACACATGCAGACACTTGTTTGCATGTTTTCAGGTTTGTTGGGGTTTTTTTTTTTTCTTCTGGAACATATTAAAGTTTATTTCTTTCTGAAAGTATATAAATGGTACAAAACTGGTTTGGTTTTAATTATGAAGCGGATTTCCACTGTGTGTGTGTGTGTGTCTGTGAGCGAGAGACTAAAAACTGCTGACAGAGAGAAACAGTGCAGCTGCAGCAACCGACCGACTGCTGTGGTGACGCAAACAGAGAAGGGAGGAAAAAGTGAGGAGAACAAAGAAGAGATACCACATCCTCTCCACCTGCTCTGTGTGTGCTTGCCAGCTACTTTATCAGCAGTGAAACTTGTCTTGATGATGTCTTTACAATGGATACAGTCTCTAACAGTTCTGTAAATTAAAGCTGCAACAATAAGTGGATACATTTTCTACCACTTAAATGTTTTTATTTAATAAACTCTTTTGGAAATCAGTCTATTTAAGTAATTTATTTTAGAAAAAAAATACAGATTCTATGATTTCAACTTTACAAACGTTAATATTTTCTGCAATTTTCTTTGGGTTTGTACAATTACAACCTTGGGATTTTGGGAAAAAGGTTATAAGTTCTAACCATTATCTGACATTTTATGGACCAGCTGCTATTGATTAATGCAGAAAATAATAGAAATCGCACCAAAATACTGTAGTGTTTTTTTAATTAGATAAGCTTTCATTGTACATAAGAGAAGGTCAATTTTGCACTGGGCCCTACTTTTAGCTGCAGTTTAGTTCTTTGTCTGAAAATTTTAATATTAAAAGCATTTTCTTAAAACTTTTCCGACACTGTTAATCAGCTTGTCTTCAGGACCCTTAGTGGATGCAGCTTAATTTCTCATCTTTTCAAACCAGTTAGTTTAGTTTTCACATTTGGCACAAAAAGAACGTGTGCTGCGCATTAATTCACTGCAGCTACAAGAAAAGTATAGATTGAAGTCATTAGGTGGATGGCAACACAGCTGCAGTGATGATCAGGTGACAATGGTGCAACACCAATTAAGTTTTACAGCATGTCACCATCTCATTCTGCCGCCCCCTAGTGGCCAGAAATGTCTTCAATTATTAGAACAAACTAGACTTTAATTTACAGTTTTGGGTCACTAACAAAGAACACAAGAAACTGACTGACAGAAAAAGAGTTTGCCCTCATTTCTCTGGCCTTATTCAGCTCTCCATGTGCATCATGGGAATTCCCCTGTCTTGTTTCTGTCATCAGTGTGTGCGTGTCGTCTGGTGGTTTGTGAGTCCGGAATGTTCTTGGATACTCCAGCCTCTCTGCTGGACAGGAACTCTGCTCCGGTGACACGTCAGGGTATATCCACTGGTCGACTTTTTTCCTTCAAAAGAACACTGTGTAATGTAATGTGATGTAGAAGCTCACAGAAATTATGCTGCCGTTCCTGAAACTGTACCCAGATGTCCCTGCAGACTTGTAAACTTGACACACAACCATTTGTTGTTGTTAACCTGTTAGCATTCACTCAGAATGAATTCACCTGCAGACTTGGTTTGGTGAGCAGTATACACACTTAATGATGCAGTATGTATCCTCCGTGTAAATAAAGGTCTCCTCACCTTAATACGACAAATATGTAGCCTGGCAGGGATATGTAAGAAAATGACATGAAAGCAGCTGTGCCAGAATTTTGCCTAAATCAAAGTCTGATTAGAGCAACAATGAATAATCAAGTATTCTATTAAAAGGAAATTTAATCAACTGTTTTGATAATCAAATGGTATTTTCAGTATTGTTTAGATAGATAACCTTCATTAATCCCCAGAGAGAAATTGTGTTGTCATAACAGCTGTGTACATTTAATATGACTTAATTTTAAATGTCCAGTAATTTTAATTGATTTTTGAAATGATTTTGAGGTCATTTCAAATATTTGCTTCAAGCTTGAATGAACTGATCTTAAGAAATGCCTTTTTTTTTTTTTTTTTTTTTTTTTTTTTTTTTTTTTTGAAAAGTTTTTAAACAGGCTTACGTCATCTTTAGCCTGTATGGATTGTGTACGTGTGCTTTGTCACTTTTCCAGTCCTTCTAAATATATTTTTGTCTGTTTAATGAGTAATGATGTTTCCCTACTGCAGCTCGGGGCACAATGAGTTCAAAGACGGTAGACACTTAAAGAACCAAAGAGTTTCAGCAGGTGTAACAAAAAACCAAACATTCACTGTGTGTGTGTGTGTGTGTGTGTGTGTGTGTGTGTGTGTGTATTTTGTGAGATGACATAATTACTGAAGTGATGTATGTGCTGTGTTTGTCCTGTCACTGTTTGCCTGTGTGATAACGATGCAGCCACCAACTGCACCTTTGCTGCATTCGGATGGAAACAAATACATTTCTAAGTTCTAAGTTACATATGAGCCAGGTGTGTGCATGTGTGCAAGGTCGTTCAGTGTTGAATTAGGAAGGATTAACCTGTGTGGTTGTAGTCACAGTGTACATAATGTGTTTACCAACTTTTTGTCAGTAGTGATCATTGCCTCTTTTCTCTTGTCCAGCTCTTCCTCCGAAGCCAGCAAAATCCCAGCAGTCCTCCCCGGTCGGCGTGGGAGGGGGCACCAGCAACAGCACCAAGGACGGAGGATCCGGAGGTTCCCTGCAAGAGGCGGAGTGGTACTGGGGAGACATATCCAGGTAACGCGCACATGCATCAGCTTGGTTGTATTTTGAGATTTGACAATCTCATTTATGAATGTTTGGATGGTGTGAATTAGAGCTGAGAACTGAGTTTTTTGTACTCTTGAGTGTCCAGAAAAATTTTGTAAAGGATCGTTGTTGTTAAATCAGAAGTCTCACTGAACAATACGTCATGCTCTGAAATCTCACAGAAGGTGAGTTGCTGCTGCTGGAAAGGTGAGTCACAGTTGGAAAGATGAGTTTACTGAATGAAAATGCCAACAACAGTTAAATTCTGAAGTCTTGACCATTGCCTGGATGTGGAAAGAACTGCACCAACTAACCTGTAATGAGATTTCAGAGTGAACTTGTGTTTCCTCTCTTTAACGAAACAGTCCATCTTTGTCCCTTGATTTATCCAGACTTGGCTATAATCTGTTCTATGTGTTTAGCCTGCCCAGTTTTGTTGATTTGCTCAGATATTTGTAGTTAGACAAAGAATCTCAACTTAGTGGCATCTTAGTGGAAAAAACAAGTATGTTTAGTGGTCACAACTTTGATGGAGTTGCACCAAGCTGCTGGCTGATGCAATCTGTTCGACCAACACAATGAAAAACGAACACTTTATACAAATTACTTAAGACGCTCCTTCCTTCCCTGTATTTGTCTTCAGGGAGGAAGTGAACGATAAGCTCAGAGACATGCCTGATGGGACCTTCCTGGTGCGGGACGCCTCCACAAAGATGCAGGGTGACTACACGCTGACACTGAGGTAACGTCTGAGTCATGAATGTGTTTAAACCCACACAGGTCCACTCTGAGGTAGCAGAAGCTGTTGGTCAGCTGGTAGAGGATGTGTATAGTTACTGTATCTTCTGCCTGTTGGTCTTCAGGAAAGGGGGAAACAATAAGCTGATAAAGATCTACCATAGAGACGGGAAGTACGGCTTTTCCGACCCCCTGACGTTTAGCTCGGTGGTGGAGCTCATCAGCCACTACAGACACGAGTCTCTGGCTCAGTACAACCCCAAGCTGGACGTCAAACTCATGTACCCCATCTCCCGCTTCCAGCAGGTCGGTACACACACACATATTCTGCTTATTCTAACTCTATTGTATATAAAATCACAGTAGAATGTTGTCTGGAGAAGCACCCTCAGCTGTTGATGTGCAAACAGACCAAACTTAATCCCAGTTGAAGGAAATTACATCACAGTTCTAACTGCAGAATCAGGATAAATCAGAGGGTCACTAAGAAGAAAGGACTTGATCCAGTGCAGCATTGTGGCAATGCATCCAAATTGTGTTGACAATGTTTGAACAATGTCATTGGAGTAAGATCCGGCTGTTTTTAGACATGTAATGTAAAACAAACTGAATGACTTTCTGCAGATCTGACAGTTGTAGCTGTTTCCCAGTGGGCTATGTTCAAATTAAACGTTTTGGGTGTTAATTCATTATCTGCTCAAGGTTTTGTTCAAAGATATGGAATTATAGCCCTCAATATTGGGGATATAATGGCGTCGTTAGCATGCACCAACTCCGCTCTAGATCCTTCATGTCAGTACAAAATGTATTGGAAGCTGAATCTTCATATTTTTTGTCATGTGAAAAGTGTTCATGTGGTTTTATGCTGTATACCGTACTGGTGAATGCAGTGGATTGTTTTAAAGGACAGCTCATTTGCGAAGGCTCTCTTCCAAGAACTCAATAAAACTAATGGGAGAAAAATATTACTGGTTAAAATGTGAATCCTCTATGTCCTGCAGTGGCAGCAGGATTTTTGCCTGGAAGCCAAAGCCCCGCTGTCACACGTATTCCCTTGCTAAGACAATCAAGTCATTACTTGGAGCACTGCAGTATCTGCCAACGTACAGCTGTAGCATTATGGGTATTTTATCAACAAGCCTGTTCAAGAGTGGCCACTATAAGCAGATTTGGGGGTGAAGCGAGCAAACATGCACTTCTTCCACCGCCTTTAATTACAAATACCCTTCATCTTCATAGTGCAACTCGCAGCCTTTGTACTCTCTCCAGCTTCTGTTTTCTGATTTCATCGCTCTTCCTCGATCCCTCAGGACCAGCTGGTGAAGGAGGACAATATTGATGCTGTGGGGAAGAAGCTGCAGGAGTACCACAACCAGTACCAGGAGAAGAGCAAGGAGTACGACAGGCTGTATGAAGAGTACACCAAGACATCACAGGTACACACAAAGTGATTGACAGATTAAAAAGAACAAAAAACATGTCCTGTCGACTCACTCGCTGCCTCCTACCTCCTTCCCCAGGAGATCCAGATGAAGCGTACAGCCATCGAGGCCTTCAACGAGACCATCAAGATCTTTGAGGAACAGTGCCACACGCAGGAGCGCTACAGCAAGGACTACATTGAGCGCTTCCGTCGTGAGGGCAACGACAAGGAGATCGAGCGTATCATGATGAACTTCGAGAAGCTCAAGTCGCGGCTGGGCGAAATACATGACAGCAAAGTGCGGCTGGAGCAGGACCTGAAGACGCAGGCCATGGATAACCGCGAGACAGATAAGAAGATGAACAGCCTAAAGCCGGACCTCATACAGCTACGCAAGATCAGGGACCAGTACCTCATGTGAGTACAGCACACGTTGACGTGAGCAGTTTCATGGAGGAATGATTTTCTCTCTGTATCTTTGTGCAGAAGGAAACATGCATCTACTCATGGGAGAGAGCCTCATGACACATTAATGTTGTCCTCCCCAGCTGAGCCTAACATTCGCTAGCTTTACTAGCCTCTCATCCACAAGTAGATATTCTTTCTGCGCAGTGAGACAAAAGAAAATAGTTCCTCTATGACATTATCTCGAGTACCCAGGTCATGATTTCTGGAAAGAGACATTGCTGCTGTCATGTACATTGTGCATCCCCAATTTGTTTCTCCTGAATTTCAAAAGCAACCTGACAAATCAGTGATTCATCACATTCAAATAAGATATTAAAGAGAAAAGTTTTCAGCTATTGCCTCACAACACTGCTTGTCAGCCTTGACACATTTAGAAGCATTAGAAGATGTTATTGTTTGCAACATTGCCACTCTGCGTTTCCATTCAGTCTTATGCTGGTTCACTGCTCTGTAAACTGTTGTAAATTTGTAACCTAATCCCTTGTTAAAGTGATGGTCTCTTGCTCTCTCTATGTAGCTGGCTCAATCACAAAGGAGTTCGTCAGAAACATATTAATGATTTGCTCGGAATCAAGAATGAGAACACTGATGAGTGAGTTTCTCTTTCTGCTGCCAAACCTGATTAAAAACGTGTTTAATGCTGTTACCGTCCATTTGTCCCACTTGCTCTCACTCATTATCTCTTGTTGTGTAACTGCATACAGAGGCTACTTTGTGAGTGAGGATGACGAGACCTTGCCTCACAATGACGAGAAGAGTTGGTTCGTTGGCAACCTGAATAGGACACAGGCGGAGGAGCTGCTGCTTGGGAAGCCAGACGGAGCGTTTCTCATCCGGGAAAGTAGCAAGAAGGGCTGCTACGCCTGCTCTGTGGTGTGAGTAACCTGAATTGCTCCACCTTTCCCATCATATTCTCTCAACAAGATGATCAAAATTAGCAGCTCGGTCAGTGGCCAGGAACTTGGTAATGATAAATATTCATCATCTGTTCAGAATTAAAGCTTTCAGATGAACTTTTCACATAGATGTATTTTTGGTTTTAACTTAAGGATTGAGTAAGAACATTAGGTTTGTAAACTTAACTTACAAATTTCCTCTGCATCAACTTGAATGAAGCAGATCACAATGGGAAGGAATTCAGATACAGCAGAAAGAATATAGTTAACTTCAAAATTTCCAAAATTATCATATCAAAAAAGTCAAAACTTGCCACTGACGCTCCATGGACAGGAATAAAACCTTGATTCCAAAAGACATGTCTGTTGGAGTCAAGGTGTCGCTCATTTCCTGTTGTTTATTCTCCTACACTACAGAGGCGTCTCCAGAAATGATGGAGAGAAGCACATGACAACTAACTCCGCTACTGATTATATCACACTCCTACATCTCATACGCAACATTTAGTCAATAATCTTCCATCTATTAAATTAAAAGGTTTCTTTGGTTTTTTTGTTCATTTTTGTGACTGAATATCTGTTGTGAACAGAAATTAGTAGAGCTGCAACGTCGAATGATTGGTCAATCAAAAAGAAATTAACCGATAAACATTTCTTAAAATGTTTGTTGATTAGTATGTATGCAAACATGGTCAGTAAAATTATGTTGCTGTTTGATTAATGGTGCCCTCTCCGTGTGTCCTCAGCGTCGAAGGTGAGGTGAAGCATTGTGTCATCTACAGCACGCCGCGCGGCTTTGGCTTTGCTGAGCCCTACAACCTGTACAGCAGCCTGAAGGACCTGGTGCTGCACTACCACCAGGCTTCACTGGTGCAGCACAATGACTCGCTCAACGTGCGCCTTGCATACCCCGTCTATGCACAGATGCCCTCCGGACGCAGATGAACCCTGCCCCGCCCCCCCCCCCCCCCCCCCCAAACACACACACATTCAGAAAAGAAACCCACCCCTCTCTTTAGGGGAGGGAGTGTGGAGGAGGGGGAGGGAAATCACCAGACCCCATTAAACAACAAAATTAAACACTTGCTGCAACACACATACCAACACACACACACACAAACGTGTGTCAGCCACTTTGGAGTTTTATATTTTTACAAGAACAATTTTCGGAGGGCATTCTTTCTAAAGACTGCTTGATTTGCACAAGAAAGTTTTAAATGTTTATGAATGTGAAAAAACAAACACATGACTGAAGGAAGGAAGGAAACGTCCAGGTTTCAGGTCGATCCCGCTGCTACCTAAACTCCAGCTCCGATTTTCTCACAAACCACACAAAGATGACAACGGCGCGACATTCCCACTTTTCTGTTTGTCCCTCCGCCTCAGACGTCGACATTCCGGCCATTTTTTCTTGTTTTGTTTGTTTCTGGAGTCGTGAATCTGTTGTTTGTTTACTTTGTGCTGAATGCAAGAGGAGACGACGTCTGCTCTTCGTGCGGAAAACAAAAATAATGTAGCATGACGAAACAACGGGCACCAAGTGTTCCTCTTTGTAGACTGCTGCTGAAGAATTGGAGGGCATGTGGGAGGTGACGATCTACACTTCTGTGGTCTTGAAAGATGGACTAAAGGTCTGATTTTTGTACTTTCTATAGAAGTTTTTGCTGTTTTTGCTTTGCTGTAACATTTGCCAATGTGTAAATGACAGCGTCACAGACAAGAACCAGAGACCAAAGTTGGTGTGGAGAGGCGCGGGGGCGAAAAGTCAGCTAAACAATGTTTCTTCTTTTTTTTTTCTTTTTTTTTTTTTTCTTTTTTTTTTTTGTGAATGGAGAAAAGCAAATGAATGGTGTGTTTGAGACCACACATAAAACAAGGTTTGGGCCACCAAACGTAGGTGAACCCAAATGGTTTCTTTTCAAATACAGGCAGTTGAGGAAGAAGCACTTAGACGAATCCCATCTGTGATCTCAGCACTTTGTTTGTCTATCTGAGATCTGCTCACCCATAACTGAGTTTGGAAGACTATCTGGCAACTGAAGTGATTCATTTCAGCATTTTATGGCCAAAGGATTTTTAATAAAAAGCATTATTGTTTATACCTGTTGCCATTTCCAGACACCAAATAACGGGAAAAACTTTGAATGCTGAGTTCACAACTGAAAATCAGACAGATGGTTAAACCCTGTTAAGTTCCCCAAAGTGATCCATTCGAAGGGGAAAAAGAGTGAGTGTGAAACCTGAAACCCATTTTATGTGTGTTTTTGTTTTGTTTGTTTATTTGTTTTTTCTTAATGAGTGAGAGCTGACACAAATATATACAGTAATGACTGTGTTTAGTGGTTTTTTTTCCAGTAACAATAAGCTTTGACTTTTTTTTTTTAAGTTTTTGTGTGTTAACACAGAGGCAACGTCCCAGCTCAAGGCAACAGCTTTAGGAGAGAAAAAATACTGAAAACTTGAAATAACGTGCAATCTAGCATGGTGTAGTGCAGCAGTCAGTCAGAGAGCATGAGATGCACTAAAGGTCTGAGAGATAAGCAACATTCAGGGTGAAGCTTAAGGAGTGAACTTCAGTTCTGTTTGTCTGATTACTTTCCTTTTATTTATTTGTATTTGTCACTCTGTCCCGTGCTTGACTTTCTAACCAGTGGTAGCATCACACAATAAAAAATTTGGAGGATTGAAGAGAAACATAAGCAAGTTGCATTGCGTTCTTTGTAGAAATGAGCTGCTCATGCTCCAACGCTGCCTGTCTGATCATCTGCAGGTATTTTAAAGGCATAGACACTCAAAATAATTTTCCCCTCAAAAACAGACAAGCGAGCGCTGGTTACAAAGTCAGACGAGACATTGCATGTGTTTGAGCCACACACACAGAGGTACGTCTGAAGCAGTGTGTCAGGTTGTAGGAAGAGTGCCATTGGTTGAGCTGCAGGAGAGTTGTTGTGAGTGATTGAAACAACGGCGGTTGTACCCACCATGTGTTGATCTCACCCCCGTCTCAAAGTCCTCCCCACCACCGCAGTGTTGGGAGGCAGGGTTTGTGGAGCTGAAAGCCATTGATAAACCTCCACTTTTATTTTTTCCTTCCACTAGGATGTCATCTACTTTGGCCTGTTTTCAGAGTGACATGATAATGATGTGGAATAACTTGTGAACATTTGACTAAACAAAATGCATAATTAGTGAAAAGGCCTTCTGTAATCCTACATTTTGTTGCATTTACAGATGCAAAATGAACACTCTGTACAATAGTAGAAACATTTAAGGTATTTTAGTTAACTCACATGTTGAAACTGCACAAAAAGTAGTAAAGGTCTATTAAAAATCGAAAACAAAGCCAGTGAACTCAAACTCAGAAGTCACAGTACAGTTGCTCGTGTGGACAAGCCAAACTGAATCCTGACTAAAGCAAACTGCCAGCCCAGATTAGACAGAAATATGAAGACAGCTAGATGAAGTGTCCTACTTCAGGGGCCACTTTTGCCAAGAAATGTGACTTAACCTTTGTCAGAATTTGGACAAAAGTTTTGTTTTGTTTTTTTACAAAACTTGAGTTAAGATGTGCATTGACATTTATAACATTAAAGAATTAAAATGTCATCTCTTATTTCTGCATCTTCGCAAGCACTTTCCCTTATGATGGGTACAAGTACTGCGATATTTCAGGGTAAATTTGTCAGATTTTTTGCTTTTATTTCCCCTGAACGGAGGCTGATACAAGAATCCACTGTGGTTACACGTGATGATGATTACTAAACACATGGTGAATCCTTTGTAAAATATTCTGCAGAAGAGGTCAAGTTTTGGCAGTTGAAGATTCTCCTGCTTTCCGGACTGGGACATATTTTTTTTCTTGTTTGTTTTTTTTTGGTTTCCCATCTGTGATGGCAGTCTGTCCTTTCTTGGAACAACGTGGGATAGCAAGGCAGGGTTTGTCGATATAATGTTGAATGTACAAAATGTCTTTAAGCACCATAGTCGTGTTCATCCACAACGGAAACACGTCAACACTTAAGGTGCTACTGGGAACACGCCTGTTCGATTTGGCAGACTTTTAATGTCTCCATCCATTCATTAACCCTCAGGTGTCTCAAGTTTACCGTACAAACTAACACACAGCAAAGCCAGCGATTTGAAAGCCAGAAATAAATCAGGGTTTTTTCTGCATTGATACTTGGATCACTCTCAGCCAATTAAGCTAGACCCCCTCAGCTTTTGTGGTGTCCTCACTCAAGAGTTCTGTCCCTCGTGGCTTTCCGTAACATAGCATCGTCACCAAAAGGATGTCACATTCTTTCCTTCCCTCCATCACCACACAGTGTGAAGGTTTTATTTTGTATTAGCTGATTTTTTTTTTTTAAGAGGGAACTCAAAAAAATCCCTAACTCTGTTACTTGAACTGTATTGCATTGCTCACTGTTGAATGTCTTTATATGAAAATATACATTTATTAAAGAAAAACAAACAAAAACTAAGGAGTTCCTTTTTGTTTTATGGTGAGCATGCCAGAGGTTTTTAGAGTTTTATGACAGCTGTACAGTATTCGTTACAGGCATATGTAGAGCTACTTTAGGAGGGAAGGAGGCCCTTTTTGAAACATTTCTCAGAGAGATGTTTGGATCTTTTCCTCACAGAGGGCTTTATCTGAAAATTGCACACATCTATGAGAGACTTTTGCTTGATATTTCCATGTATGTATCTTGAGTCACATTTACACACACATGTCGCATCTGTCATATATAAAGCTATTCGTTCCAGTTTGTTCATTTTCATTTTACCCCCATACCCCAGAACATTTAGACCAAAGATTTCAGTTCTTGTTAATCCATCAGTTGTTGTTCATTGGAAAGGGACGTTGTTTTAATCTCCATTGTCTTGATATTATCACATCTCAGAAGATAAAACCATGTGGAGTGAATGAGGGTCCATACAGCTAGCTCCAATATATCATTGTATCTGTTGTGTTGGGTTCATACTCATGTGGCATATCAGGAAGAATCCATCTTAAAACCTTGTTCAGTGATGTCCCAGTAATATGTAACCTGATCTGCACTTGTCAGTTTATGCACTATTGATATAAACTGATTTCTGTCGCGGATTTTAAAGAAAAAAAAAAAACTACCCAAAGTCCACAGGTCAGCTTTCTTGCTCATGCTTCTTCATATATTTGCACGTGATGGCTGTAGCTGGAGTTTCTTCTGAAACATTCTATTAATGAGTGGGAAACATCCAGTAGAAACCTCAAGATAAGCAATCTAATTTTTTTTTTTTTTTTCTTTTTTTTTGTGGGGGGGGTTAATAAGGTCTTGTTTAAAATTATGCTAATTCATTTTCACATTTTAAATAAGGTGTCTTGTTTGCACATTATGTCTTGATTTAAATTAAAAATACAAATAAGACCAAGATTCAGATTTTTCTTTTTTTGGGGGACATTTGGTACTACTAAATTCTTAATTGCATTTTGTCTCTCACTGATTTCAGTCAATTAATGTGCATTTTAAGGCCTCATCCTGTCCATCTTGTCCTCCAAGTGGAGCTGCTACAGGAGATATGGGAGGCTCACAGAGACAAAAGTGTTTTACAATGTTTTTGAGATTATGCCAGTTTAGGCAGATCTGATGTTTCTGCAGGACCGTTTCCCTTCACTCCAACACAAACTGCAATATTCCCTTTTCTGTCCTGAGGGAGTGTCCTCCCTCTGGCGTGTCAGCTCCCCCTCAAAAAACTGTGTGTCTCCGAATGGGCAGGGTGCACTTGTAGTAGTACGACTGAGATCAGTCAACGAGGGTTAGAGGGACAAACCAAAATATCTATTTTGTCAAGTTTACTTTCACAGACTGTTTACTTGAGTTTTGTAAAGCTCAACTCAAATAACAGACTTCAGTTCACTTCTCAGAAAATAAAGGTACATTTTTGATTCATGCAAAAGTGTAGCCTCTGTAACAACAAGGTACAATCAACACAATACTACCTTTATTTCTGATTATTTTTACTTACTACCACCCGAGACTGTTAAAACAGCAACTGTCTGTTGTTCCTCTACTTCTACTATTATTACTGCAAACACTACTACTCACCCTCAAGCAGTCCTGCAAAGTTTTATTTGCAGCCAGGTTTGGAATGTGTTTGTGATTCTCACTGAGGAGTCATGTTGTGTTTTTACCACTGCTTATGTGATCACAGTTCCCAGCACAGCTTCGAGGAGTAACAGGTTCTTCAATATATGAAAATGAATAACTTAAAAAAAAAAAAAAAAAAAAAAAAAACACAAAAAAAGTGTATATGACACCCACTGTCCCCTTTTACCCTTTTTGAAATGCGTACTGATCCAGCATGCATATTTGGTACTCTTGACTGTTGTTTTTGTGTATAAAAGAAAAATGCTAAAAAAGATGTCTTTGAAGAACAACTGTTATTTGTCTGTTAATGTTGTATTCAGATCTGAATTTAATATAACAAATTTAAACTCACCGCTTACAGGTGAAACACGTTCCAGTCCTTCTTGTGTCAGTTGTTTAATGCTGTAACAGCTTAACGCTGAGAAAGAGGACCGTTGATGTGCTGAATCGTGTGGAAATATTGGGCTTTGAATATTTCTGTCCTTCCTGATGTCAACATGTCATAAACTGCAGTTGACTTGTTTCCTCTGTTTAGGTGCATTTTGCACTAAACCCATGATTAGCTGATGACAAAGATTTTGGAAAAGAAAAAGGTTTATATGTTTTGTTTTGGGTTTTTTTTTTTTACTTTTAGGGATGATCACCTTCTCAGAAGTCAAGTTTCAAAAGAACATTTGATTTCTGAGTCAAAAAAATCCTCTTATTGAGATGTCTTCATTCTAATTAAACAATATTTAATATTGAGCTTCATTCAAATTGAAAGTCCAAACTGTAAAAGACTAAAGTTAGGCCAACTGAGGAACCACAAAAACATTCTTGACTTACTGCGGCTGGTCCCTTTCTCAGTGTTCCTATCTGCCATTCTTGCTCCAGGCTTCTCTTGGTATTGGAAATGGTTTTTGCCCATCACAGTTCACTTTACTTTCTCGTATCGGTTGCAATAGTTTGTTGGTTGTATGTTGTCCATTTGTTTATAAGCTGAACTCATGTACGTTTATCAGTGGAGCACCAATAAGTTGGGTTCTATTGCAGAATAAAGAAAATATTTTGTTCGAATACAAAAATTTGATTGCCTCTATTTTGTTTTTGGCCTGAGTTCAATTATTATTACTAGTTATTATTATTACTAATTTGATGACTTGTAGGGATATGACACGAGGAGCAGAAAAAGTCATGTAAGCTGAACTGTAATATACTTAAAAAGCTAAAAGGTGAAATCAGCAGTGCCATAGATGCCAAAATCAGGTGTTAAAAGTAAGAATATAAAATAAATCCCAGAGAAACCTGAAGTATGAAAATAAAAAAGGAAGTTAAGAATGAGAAAATCCAAGGCTGTAATGCCTTGAAAGAGCAGAAAATTTTAACAGTTAACTGTTTTCAATAGATGAAAAGATGTAGAAAAAAGAGGGTGTTAAAAATATATGAAATACATTAATAAAGAAGCAGATTAACATTTGTGTGTATTCTGCCATAAAGCATCCACACCAACTTTTTTTAAAAAAAGAAATTAATAGGTTTTAATTAATACAGTACTGTACAAATATATACAAGTACAGTATGTAAGTCTTTACACTTTGCTGCTTTTTACTTACATAATCAAAAATTCCATCTAATTTTATTAATGTTTAATGTAAAAAAAAAAATCACATTTAATGGAAAGTTTTCTGTCATACTTATGTTAACAAATTAAATACATGCAGATCAAATCAGTGTAAACCTAAAAATAAACCATATTGTGTTAATTCAGTTACAAAGTTATTAAACTGTTGATTATTAAAGTCTTATATAATAAGTATTTGTGATTTGATTTCTACGATATTACTCATTTTTAATGCAGGACAATTAATAAAGGAACTCCTTTATTTCGTTACTTCAGAAAAGCACATTTTTGTGGGGGAGGGGGTTATTTTATTTGGAAAGATAAAAAAGACAGTATTTTTCCTCACCTACCTTAAAGACCGATTTGACAAGTTAAAAAAGAAGTTGAATGCATCATGTGTGTGTATGAGACAAATCAATAGAATGGGAGCGTGAGTTTTTCCTCTTTAAATGAATCCTGCCCACCACATTAATCCACACTGCAGCCTTGAAACTATTCATCTCTGCCAGCTTATTATTCTGTCCCAGCAAGAGCCCACATCATTATTCTGGGCTACATAAACTTTAATTCTGATGCAGTGTTTTGAAAAATGGAGGCCATGCCCCCCCTCTCTGGATCACAACACACAAACCTTGAAACACAGGGTGGGGAACCCCACGGGAGGCAACTCCTAAAAGTACGGACTCGTATTTGATCTCTTCTCCTCCTTCTTTCACTCTCACACTTTGAATTACAAATTATGCTCAATTAATTTTACAATTTTGCTCCATTTCCCTTTTTTATTTTTTACTTTTTGGGGGGTGGAATTAAAAGCAAGGGAGAGAGCTTCAGAAGCGGCTGTAATTAGATCTGCACGTTAAATAGAGCAGCAGGGCATTAATAACGGTGCTTTGAATGTGCCTTTCTCTTTCTGTCACAGACGTGTGTGACATCTGCCAGTCAAACCAGCGGGGTTCATATGCACACACGCATGACTGTGGTAGTCACATTATAAAACGCACACACATAATAGCAGTATTCACCACACACACCCTCCAAAGTGGCTGGTAAACATGGAAAGTAAGCTACTCCTCCAAGTGTTATTATTAAATTGTATTTTCCACGTGTTTTTTTTTATTGTTGTGTTTTCCACACCATCAGTTTGAACATTTGTTACCAACATAAAAAAAAAAAAAAAAAAAAGTTATGCATGGATTTGGATGAAACGTCAAGCGTGGCCCAGTGAATTAATGACTTAATTAACTTTTGGTCACGATCCATTTTCAAAACGTAAATGTAACCCAAAAGTTGATGGACATATTTTTGTGACATTTTGTGTGTAGGTATTAGCTCAAGGAACATTTGATCTTCTTCCGGAATCTGGACACAGATCTGCAGCAGCTCCAACTGCGGCCTAGAAAACCTGCAAGATGACAAAGCACAAAGACTGTGTAAAAGAAATAAAGTTACAATAATGTCTAGTTGGGATATGGGCATCTGCCTCCCGCACCGTGGGTGGAAGATGGTTCCACAGGAGTGGAGCTTGATAGCTAATGATAAAACTGGGCACGCCCCATATGTGCACCAAACTTACTTTAAATTAAGTTAAGGCTGAGTCAACTGACCAACATGTTATTCACTGTCATTGTACTTTTTTCTTCTCCACTTTAGCTAATCAGAGTTTCAACGTGGCTTACTAAGATATACCTGAGTTAAAACAACTCCGGACATGACAGGGACATGTTATGTTATTTTGGACATATCTTCTCACAAAATTGTTTGGTGGTTGAGTAAAACGTGTAATAAAAACTGAAGTATGAAGTTGTTTTTACTCTATAGTGTCTAAAATATGTTTTATAATCAGCCGATCTGCTTATTAAAGCAAGAAACAAACTTTAACAAACTTTATTTGGTTAAACTGAGATTACGAAACACTCAGCCCCAGTGAGCAGTTGTCCATCCACAGAGCCTGTATTGGCCTAAATGGGCTGACTGGGACTGGGTCAGGGATTATTTGGGTAATGACTCTGAGGTTTGGTGTGGACCTCCAAAACAAACAACAATAAAAAACAGATTTTGTAATTAGCAAAAGGAAGCATCGGACTCCTGCTTGGCACTGAGCTCTGTCTAATGAGAGTGTAGTCTGGCGTCCAGAGGGAAACATGTTCCTTTCACCTTCTCTTTAGAGGGAGAGCAAAAAGTTTTCATCTTTTTAGGAATGGAACTCAGCTGAGAAATCTGATCTCCCAAGTCCTCTGCTCTGCAAAACACATGGCTGCTCTTTAATTTGGGATGTAAAAATGGATGGAGGTGTTAAATTACTGGGAAAATCCACCCGAGACATTAAAATCTAATTTTTGTAATGAAATATGACCAATACAGAACAGCACAACCAAGGTCGCAATGAGATGAAAACAGTGAAAATGAGCAGGTACAACATACTGTATCTGTATCAAATCAAATCAAATAAAATTTGTACACCCCAAAATCACAAATTACAAATTGTCTCACAGGGATTTTACAAACTGTACAGATGTGACACCCTCTGCCCTTAGACCTCTGAATCAAGAGAGGAAAAATTAAAAAACCCTAAACAGGGAAAAATAATAAAAATCAGGAAGAACCACAGAGGAGGGATCCTCTTTCCTAGGACAAACAGCCGTGCAATAGATGTCCTTTGTGTCACACAACAACATGACAGTGTCATGTGAAGTCTAGTGATCCGGACGCAGGTATAGTCTGTAGGTCCAGAAGTCATTCTAATCCACATATCCAGATTTGCACTGGGCAATCCAGCCCAGGATCCAAGACACAAGATCTCCCGTCCTAATGTGGGTAGTAGGCAACAGGCAGGACCACAGCAGCAGCTCCCACCACGACCTACAAAATCTGCAGGATGATAAAGCACAAAGACTCAGTGGAAGAAGTAAAGTTGGTGTGATATTATGTTAGGATCTGAACATTTAGAGAGGCAGAAATAGAGTCATAAGGGAAGGGGAAGAGAAAAGCTCATTATATCATGGAGTGTCCCAATGGCAATCTAAGCCTATAGCAGCATAACTAGGTTCTAGATAGGCCAGCCCTAACTATAAGCTTTATTAAAAAGGAAAGTTTTGAGCCTACTCTTAAAAATCAGAGAGTGTGTCTGCCTCCCGTACCAAGACTGGAAGAGAGTTCCACAGGAGAAGAGCTTGATAACTGAAGGCTCTGCCTCCCATTCTACTTTTGGAGATTCTACCTAATTTGATGGGCTCCTACTTGGCCTGTTGCCCACCCTCCCACCAAGTTTCGTTGAAATCCATTCCTGTTGTTTTTGGGTAATCCTTCTAACAAACAAATCAACTGACCAGTGACAACAGAGTTTGTCAGAGTTAGCAAATACATATGGTACGCACACTGATCCAAAACCAAATCCATACAAATGAAGCAGTGAGAAGAAATAATGAAGCAGGACATAAAGTCTGATTTATAGCTGCACATCGGCTCTATGCAGAGTCTACCAAGTAGCCTACAAATTTGACATACGCTCCCTGTATTGCTCTGCCAAAACATTAGTTGGAGGCGGGGACGTCTCTGCTGTGAGCTCAACCTCCTGTACTTGTTCCTGTCCTTGTAAACAATGGTGTCTGTTGTTGGAGTTGTTGGAGAATAAACGTTGGACAAGAGTAATTGATAATGTAATCATTGCAACAGAGGTTCTTCCACATTTCATGCAATCGGTGGCAACCAACAATGTTTGTGGACATTTCTTTCCATGAATTTACGACCTGGCCTGAATCTGTCATTCTTCGTAATGCTGTGATGAAGAGTCATATGGACATATTTGTGACTTCAGTCCAACTCTCATCAAATTGGTCCATATTTGAAACTGAGATGTGTAGGAGGAAACACATATAGTAACCAAGTCGACCAATTACAGCTGTCTGGGCTTCGCCACATCGTGTTGTTACAGTTTTGAGGAAAATAAAAATGAGGATCAGACATTCACCGGTTAGTGATGTTTAATATTTTTTTTCTCTTTCAACTAAATAAATAAATTATGAAACAAAAATGGGAAATACATCAGAGTTTTTCCTACTGTTTCTGTGTTTGTTGAGTCTATTCACCCACTAAAAATACATACAATATTCATACAGTGAATACAGAAAACCAGTCTCAATCTGTCCATCTGACATAACAAACTGAGAAAATGTGGTGCAGGGAGCAAACAGGGACAGATGGAAATCAGGAGGCAAACAGGGAGAAAGACCTCGTCAGTCATTCTGACGTGAAACATCCACACAAAGTTTTTATTTATGACCTCAGCCTTCACAAATCTGTGTTGAGTGCAAAGAAGTCAGGAATATTATTTCAGAGTCTGTCCATCAGCCATTCATGTGCTGCGAATCAGATTTTCCATTTTTCAATTTTAAAGACACGGCTTGCCTCGTACAACCCTGTGAAGGCCACGGAGAGCGAAACGAAAGCATAACAAAGAGCCCAGAGAGACGGACGATTAGGAACTATGCCAAAGGTTCCTCTGAACTGGCCCATTAACCACCATCATCTTTCCTATGTGACACTGCCAGCACATTCTGAACTTTTCATCCCAGAAGTGTCCTGGAAGAGTCTCGTAGCAAAACACTTTCAACTGTCAACATCTTTATTACTTTCATGAGGCCCCAAAGATACTAAATCTGTGAAGAGTAATAAAAAAAAAAGAGAACATTCAGGTTGAAACCAGGTCTTTGTTTTTGTTTGTTTATATCTTTTGTTTGTTTTTGTGTCAGTTCTTCCTCCAGTTCATGTTTAAACCTTTACATAACATAAAGTCACTTTGGCTTGTCTCTGTGGCTAAAATATATTGTTTAATTCACACATTAAGTTAAGTTATTGTCCAGTAAAACTGACAATAAATGTTCCATAATAGAAGCTTTAGAGCGGCCAAACATCACTGTTTTCTGGAAGTCTTTTTACACCTACAGTAATTGAAACAGCTGCCAGGAAAGAGACCACTGACCACCAGTTTAGCGAACAACAAGTCCGATCATTAACAATTCGAGCATTCAGATGCTTTTTTTGTGACCGGAGCAGATATTTTGAACAAGATGTTGGGATATTTTCCAGCCATGCAAAAAAAACAAGTATTTTAAGGTAAAACACAGAGTCCGGTTTGCAGAAACACACAGTGCATCTATCTAAAATCGATCCTAGTGAGTGGGTTGTCTCTAAAGATCCAATAAATAGTTCTGACATTAAAACATAACACATAAACATGGAAGAGACAACGTTTTGTTTTCATTCAACGTTATCATTAAATATTTTATATAATGGAAAATGTAATGGTTAAAGATAAATTACACCATCAACATTTAGCAGAGTTTTCTGTCTCACTGTCACTTTTCTATTCATGCTGACACCAGGCTGGATTTTTCTCAGGAAAATGAAGGCTTAATTTACAGCACAAAGGAAGCGTGTCAGCCATAGTGGAACCAATACAGTTAGAGGCACTGTTCTCCCTGGTCACAATCCTCTTGTAGCTAAGGAACTAAGAGAATAGCCATAGAAAAAAAAAAAAAAAGAGGCTGCTGGTGAAGAAGACAGAGAAGGAGAAAGAAGAGAATGATGGAATCACAATTAAAACAAGAACAATCAGAAAGGTATTGACCTAAACAAAACACCTCTGTTGTTGTGTGGAAATCTATTCCCCACTCAGTATGCACTTCCCTGATTTTCAAAGCTGACATTTTTTTTGTACTAGATCAGCAAGTAACAAGACTTGCCCACTTAAGTAAGGCTTTTTGTCACCAGTACGATGCAAAAATGTGATGTGGAATGTTGACATTTTCCAGATGACAACTATGCATCCCGTGTCTTGTGCCAATTATTAAAGGTGACATGTTCTGTTTTCGGCCCTAAAGTTAGGTAAGTGGAAAAATACTTGGTGTCAATTAGTCAGTTTGTGTCAATTTGTTTGTGGGAATGTCAGTAAGTATACGTCACAGTTAGATTTAGTCCTAGCTTGTCTCATGAATAATGCCTGATAAGTCCCCTCTAAGTCAAAGATTTGATGCTACTGCTAGCTGTTGTAGCTACCCCTTTCTGTAACAACAATTACTGTTTGAAAGAGACCATCAGCTACATCTTAATTGTAGTCCAGTTTCTTGGCGATCTCGAGCCAGATTTTGTCTCTCATTTGATTGTTCAGGTAATTATTGTGGTTAGCAGTAAAATTTGAATGGTGTGTTTCCTCCATTTTCAACATATTCAACATACAGTTAAATATTTGTATGATAATGAAGTTTTTTGTACAGAGAATTTGAAATAAGATGGGATTGAAGTGCAGGATTTCAGTTTTACGAGGTTTCAATGTTACAAAAATATTGCAGTTACCATTTAGGAATTACAGACAGGGGTGACACTGTTGCCTCACAGCAGGAACATTCTGGGTTATATTCACAGGTCTTTCTATGTGGACTTTGCATGTCTTCCCTGTATCTGAATGGGTTCTCTCCAGGAACTCTTGCTCCCTCCCACGGTCCAAAAAACATGCAAGGGGGTTGCGTTAATTGGGTACTTGAAATTGGCCATAGGTGTGAATGGTTGTTTATCTCTATATGTCAGCCATGCGGTGAACTGGCGACTTGTCTAGGCTGTACCCCACCTTTGCGCAATGACTCTGTGATAAGCTGCACCACCACCACAACCCTGCTCAGGAATAGCGGTAGAAAATGGATGCATGAATTACCATTTATTTATACCATTATACAGTATCTCGATTTTCATGCTCAAAGGTACTTGGACAATTGATTGACAAGCAAGTTCATGGCCAGGTGTGGTCCGTTCCCTTGTTACTTCAAAACAAACAAAGCAGATAGAAGGTCTTAAGATGATTTCAGGTGTTGAATTGGCATTTGGCAGCTGCTTGACTGGAGCTATCAATATGAAGTCCAAGGAGATATCAATGCAAGTGAATGAGGCCATCAATAGGCTATAAAAAACAAAATAAATCTATCAGAGAGATAGCAAAAACTTTAGGAGTGGAGACCTAAAAACAAGCAGTAATTGAAGGTGGCTGCAGTGAAGGCCTGACAAAGCATCTCCAGGGAGTAAACGCAGAACTTTGGAAATTCCATGGGCTCCAGACTTCGGGGGATTTCAGGGGAATTTCAGGGGAAATATCAAAAACTATGGTTATATTTATAATTGGGTTAGCCTGTCCAAATAAAAAAATTCCTACCTTTTTTTTGGAGAGTGACCAGACTGTTGGCAGTAGCCATGATGTAATGCCATCTGGTAAAATAATAACAATTCACATTAATTAATAGGTTTGAGGTTTATAACCCATGAATAGTAGTTAGATTTTTTTCCTTGCCATTTTTATTAGACACACTGACTTGATCATTCATGTAATCCATGATATCACATCACAGACCCTCATAGCCAGGCAGGGAACCATTTATTCTGGAAACGAATACATTTAAACAATTGACCAAATATGTTATCAGCATACAAGATGGCTGAACGAGACAACAGAAAGGCCTCGACCACACGTTAGACAAAGAGTCAGCTATTTTTCTTCATCAACCATCACAGTTTTTTGTTCCACCACAGAATTAATTGACACGCACGGACTCATCCTGCATTGATCATATATCACTATACACATCCAGATTAGCATATCAGTCAACAGAGTTTTATCAGGGCATCAGAGGGATCCAGAGCCATCACAGACACGTCATCCGTCGCATTAGTAAAATCAGATATCTGCAGGTATGTTGTTTGACAAGAGTAATGACTTAAATCTACAGAACTAGACAAGGACAGCTGGCGGAGAACAATAGAACTTCATAAAAACGACTCTTGCTCGAGGTATGGATGAGCAGCTCGTATGCTCATGATCTCTTACATGTGAAGGCAAGGATGAAAACACTACATGATCCTCACAGCAGTCTTCAAATAGTTTCAATTAAACCAGATCAATCAAAAGGTTTGTTTAAATTTTGGGGGCATTTCTTTCTTTGTGAACATTCTATCATTAAATTAAAGGACCAGATTAAGCAGTTGCTGCGAGCTGATAGTGGACAAATAACATTTATAATGTCATGTCACCTATTGTAAGCTTTTCAGGTCTCAGGTTTCAGGTTTCAGGTTTCAGGTTTGGTTTAGGTGTGTAAATAAGGTCAGTCTATCCTATGACCTTCACAGCTGTCACACAGTTTTACTGCCATGCATGTGGGTTTGTGCTGGTTTTTCATCCTGTCATATCATTTAACATTTTTATTTGTTTTTGAATTTTCAGTTTGTTTTTACTCTTTAACATCACAGCATTTATAATAATTAAAATGCCTGTATTGTCAATTCCAGCATCAAAAAATTAAACAGGGACTTAAACCAAATCTGGGTTTGTTACCTATGTAGGTTTCGTATTGAAATATGTCAGAGTTTTGTCTAAATATACTCTAACAAAAGAATGCCTTCCTTTTTTGATGATTTTTTTTATATCTACATGCACTGTTTCTCATTCTGAAGACCACCTCTTAAAAACTCCATTCGAGTCCAGGTAGTGCTCCTTAACGTTGTATCATTTTCATTTCTTCAGTGTATTTGGATTTTGTCAATTTTTTATTTCTCTCTGTATAAAATATTTAATGTATGTGCCACAGCAGGGCACATTTTTTTTGCACAATGCATCATTCGTTTGGTTTTGTTTTCTGCTCTGTATCAGGGTCCGGGTCGCGGGGGCAATAGTCTGAAAAGGGAGATCCAGATGCTCCTTTCCCCGGCCACTTCCACCAACTCCTCTGGAGGGACACCAAAACGTTCTCAAGCCAGCCGAGAGATATAATCTCTCCAGCGTGTCTGCCCTGGGGTCTCCTACAAGATGGGCATGCCCAAAACACCTTCACAGGGAGACTTCCAGGAGGCATCCTGACCAGATGCCTGAACCATCTAAACTGGCTCCTCTCAACATAGAGGAGCAGCGGTTCTACTCCTCCCGGATGTCCAAGTTTCTCACCCTATCTTTAAGGCTGAGCCCAGCTACCCTGCAAAGGAAACTCATTTCGGCTGCTTGTATTTGCAATCTCATTCTTTCAGTCACTACCCAGAGCTCATGAACATAGGTGAGAGTTGTGACGTAGATTGACCTGTAAATTGAAAGCTTTGCCTTCTGGCTCAGCTCTCTCTTCACCACAACAGACCGCTTTATCGTCAGCATCACTGCCAACACTGCTCCAATCCATCTGTCAATCTCCCGCTCCATTTTCCCCTCACTCGTGAACAAGACCCCGAGATACTTGAACTCCTCCACTTGGGGAAGCGACTCTCCCCCGACCTGGAGTGGGCAATCCACTCTTTTCTGGCTGAGAACCATGGCCTCAGATTTAGAGCTGCTGATCCTCATCCCCACTGCTTCACACTCGACTGCAAACCATCCAAGCAAGATCTGAAGGTCAATGTCCGATGAGGCCAACAGGACCACAACATCTGCAAAAAGCAGACAGAATCTGGAGATCTCCAAACTTGACTCCCACCGCCACTTGGCTGCGCCTAGAAATTCTATAAAAATTATGAACAGAACCATTGACAAAGGGCAGCCCTGGCAGACACCAACCAGTCAGCAGCTCCCCTCCTGCACTGAAGACTGTGTGGACGGGGTGCCACTTTCCCCTCCTGAGCCAGAATTTCTTCGGCGCCAACTGTAAGTCTGGTCCATGGCCTCGCCAAACTCTTCTCACACTAGGGTTTTTGCCTCCGTGACCGCCTGAGCCTGGTCTGCTGGTAGCTATCTGCTGCTTCAGGAGTTCCAATAGCCAGCCGTGCCCCAAATCATTCGGGTAACCAAACCCCTCGATCACCGTAAGGTGGCAGTTCATGGAGTTCACGATGCATCATAACGTTCGTAAATTACCTAAATTGACATTTTTAGAAGCATTCTCTTTATTTAAACCTGTTCAGTTGTTTTACATGCAGTTGTCTGACTACAAACGTTTCACAATAAAAGCCATGTTAAGAAATGAAGGTTCCTGATCAACTGGCACATCAGAACAGCATAATTCATTAACTTTAATGGAAAAACAGAAGTGAGTGCTTTATTTACAATATAATTACTGTATGCAGAAATAAGAGCTCTTATCACCCTATTCTAACAGCACAATGGTAGGCTTTGGGTGTAATTTCTGCTGTGATAGCAGAAGTAGTTGTAAGCTAGTTAGCCACAATGCCTAACCATGGATGCTGGTGGACAACAGTGATCCAAATAATTCATGTTCAATTTAGCATTTAGCAATACATTTAACAGATATTAACTGCTGTAATGCTGAGCTAAAAGTATTTTTTGCCTTCAACAACAGTCTGGTGAACAGGCAGCCAAAACAAAAGAGATTGTTCTTGTGACTAGCAATACACTTTCTAACACTACAGAGATGAGAAATTCAATATAACCGGGCTAAAAAAAAAAACCTGAGCTTCAAGACAAGCAAAACACAATATGCAAGCTCATTTCATTCAGTTGGCAAGGAGCTAGCACAGGAAACACTGCATCTAAACATTTGGTTAGCCTAGTCTGAGCGTCATAACAAAACACACTGAAATAAAGTGAATAAAACTATGGGAATATTTTATTTTTACAGTGTTGCAGCTGTGTGACAGCAGACCACCCTGCAACACACGAGCACCAAGCACTGTTTCAGATGACGGTGGAACTAAACTCAGTGATGTTGAACTTTAAGGCTTTAACTAGGCTGTGTCTGCTTTAACATAGAGAAGGTTGTGTCCCACTGCCTTTAAGAAACAGCACTGACCTCATTACTGAGGAAGTAATGTTACTGGCTCTCTTGGGCCAAGAATGTGTTTAATGGTGTTCTTTGCAGCACTCAGGCAGTTCTGTGCCAGGTTCTTTGTGAGGGAACCTCTCATTCTTCACAGTTTCAGCTGTTTGGCATTTTGCCTCAGGATGACTGCTGGGAGTTTCAGAAAGAGCTAACTGCTTCTCTTTAAGGAGCTGTTAATTAACACTCCCACTGTAAAGGGGCTCTTAATAAGTGCTTTGCACATTGCATGGGAAAGTCAAACTACTTGATATATTGATATACTGCATAATGTATATACATACAATAAAGGTTGAAAGTTTGGTTTAAGCAGAGTAGGAATGCAAAAATTAGACCAACTTATGTTTAGTGGAGAGGTGAGGCAAACATAAATAAGGTTATCCACATTTTTAATCATCTCAAAACCTCTGTAGTCTGGATTTAGGGAGCTTGAAAATAAATTAAACATAAACTTGCGACCAGCCTGGGATTTCAGAAAAATCTTTTATCACACGTCAATGTTTTGTTTGAGTTCAGGAGGAAAAGCAGGATGCTTGAAGATGCATCTCACTTGACTTATTATGATTTTTAAGATTTACTCTTACAATTAGGTCCAGAAGAATCAGGAATATTATACAGTTTTTATCATTTCTCTCTATACACCACAACAATGGACTTGAAATAGAACAATCAAGATGTGACAAAGTGTAGACTTTCAACTTAATTTATGAAAAAATCTGCCTTTTACCAACTAGGAATTACAGCCATTTTATGCAGGGTACCTCCATTTTTCAAAGGCTCAAAAGTATTTGGACAAACATAATTGCAAATATAGCTGTAGTTCTTAATACTTGAATAAAAATCCTTTGCAGTCAATGACTGCCTGAAGTCTGGAGCCCATGGACAGCACCACGATCTGAGTTTCTGCCCTAGAGAAACTTTGCCCGACTTTCACTGCAGCTGGATTCAGTCTTGTCTTCAATAACTGAAAAGATGCTCTATTAGGATGAGATCAAGTCACTGACTTGGCCATTGAAAAATACTTCACTTCTTTCAGAAAGTCTTGGTTGCTTCTACAGTATGCTTAAGGTCAATATCCATCTGCACTGTGAAGTACCATCCTATCAGTTTTGCAGCATTTGGCTGAATGTGAGCAGAGAGTAGAACCCTATACACCTCAGAATTCATCCTGATACTTCTGTCAGCAGTCACATCATCAATAAACACTAGTGAGGCTGTTCCTTTGTCAGCCATACATGCCCATGACATGACACTGCATGACACTGCTTATGATCATGAACTGTTCCTTTCCATCTTCAGACTTTTCTTTTCCCATCATTCCCATTCAAGTTTATTTTTGTTTGTTCTGTCTAAAGAATCTGATTCCAGAACTCGGGGGGCATTTTTAGATGTTTAATCTGATCTGATTTTTAAAAGTCTAATCTGACCTTCCTGTTCTTGAACGTAACCAGTGGTTTGCACCTTGTTGCAAATCTCTGTATTTACATTCATGAAGGTGTCCCTTGATTGTAGACTTATATAATAATATGCCTATCTTCTCCAGAGTTTTCTTTACTTGTCTCCACATTGTGAAAAGGGTTTGTTCACCAAGGAAAGGACTCTGCCATCATCCACTTTAGTTGTCTTCTGTTGCCTTCCAGATGTTGTTTTGCTCATCAGTGCATTTTTTTCTTTTAAGAATGTACCAAATCGTTGATTTGGCCACTCTTAAAGTTTTGTCCCTATCTGATCTCTCTGACAGATTTATTATGTTTTTATAGCCTAATGATGGCTTCCTTCACTTTCATTGATGTCTCCTTGGTCTTCATATTAATAGCTCCAGTCAAACAAATGCCAAATATCGCCTGGTATCAACTCCAGACCTTTTATCTGCTTCATTTGTCTTGAAGTAATGAGGGAACAACCAGACCTGGCCATTAAATGCTTGTCAGCCAATGGTCCAAATACTTTTGAGCCCCTGAAAATGGAATGGTATGGTATAAAATGGATGTAATTCTTAAAAGGTAAATGCCATATTTTGTGAAACTTCTTATATCAAAGCTGAAAGTCTGCACTTTGATCCCATCCTGATTGTTACATTTCAAATCCATCGTTGTGGTGTATAGAGGCAAAATGATCAAAACTGTGTCATGTCCAAATACTTTTCGACCTAAATTTATTTCCCAGCATGAGGACTATGTTTCACAGCCCTCTCTGTAAACTGCCAGGCATCAAATTAAAATGAGCCCTGATGGAATAGTGATTGGGCTGAATTTGCTGGAAGTTTAAGACTTAAATGTGAGCGAGACTGCACAATAAAAAAAAACTGAAAACAGCCCTGAGCACGTTTTAAAAAAGTTAAATGTTGAGTTTTGATTTTTCCCATAGAATTCTGACATTTTTCTGAGAAAATGTTGGGGGAACAAAATTCTGTTTCTCAAAATTCAGACATGACGAATATGAGAATAAACATGAAAATTAAGTCAGAGATCTGAGAATTTAACCAGACAAATGAGATTACATTTGTAATTTTGAGGGGAAAAGTTAGATTTCTGAAATTATTATCAAAATTTTGACAAACAAGTAAGAACTCATATACATATACTCATTTACATAAATGTTTCGCATGTGGGCTTAATCAACTTCCGTATCATAGATATCATGGATTTTTTTTATTAAACTGGCTGAAAGTCAACACTTTACAATAAGAGTGCATTAATTAACATAAGCCAATGCAGAAATAACCATTTATGGACATTTAATTAATGTGCCAACTAATCACTAATGGTCTTCCTTTCTTACTTTCTTGTTAACTTATACATTATTTAAAAGTTTAAAACCACACTTTTAAGTATCCTTTAAGGGATACATGTATTCAACTTTACAAAGTGTCACAAAGAGTATTAATAAATGGTTAATTCAGGTTAATAAATGATTTATTTCAGTTAAGTCATGCTTATTCAGTTTTCTTATATCTTCATGAAGTGTCACTTGAGGGATACATGTTTTAAATTTTATAATAAGGGTCATAAAGAGCATCAAGTAATTTAATAAATAATTATCTAATTCAGGTTAATAACGGTTAGGGAGTAAAGCTATCTCAATGACTCCCTCCACCTTGACAACTGGGCAGTTGAAGTGGGGAGCCAAAGGCAATGCACTGGTCGACATGACCATTACTGTCTTATCTAATATTAATGGTATGTTTAGAAACTATTGAATAAGTGTATTAGTTAATATGATGACTTAGTGATTACATGACACATTAATAAAATGTTTCTAAATTAACTAATGCTATTTAATGTAACTTTATTGTGAAGTGTTAAAAAAAATTATACTAACATTTTTGTAATGACAAAAGGTGACTGTGTTACTCTTACTCTAGCGAGACTTCAACCTTGTACTACAGCTCATGGTCATTATACTAAAACTCGTCATCTCCCGTGAAGTCTAGAGAGCTGCTGGAGGACAAGGAAA
This sequence comes from Mola mola, assembly GCA_001698575.1. Taxonomy (NCBI): domain Eukaryota; kingdom Metazoa; phylum Chordata; class Actinopteri; order Tetraodontiformes; family Molidae; genus Mola; species Mola mola. The sequence goes on from KV751401.1 coordinate 397,039, forward strand.
AGTATTCACCTGTTAATTGACAGCTATACAGTGGCTAATGGAGTCCAAATGTACAGTTGACACACAAACCTAAACTCCCAGGCAGAGGTCCTGTAGTTAAAAACCAGCCATACAGCTGACTTATCTGTTGCACGACTGGCTTTCAGGGTCACTTCCCTGCAGCATGTTGACTCCCCTTCTCCAAAATCAGCATCACAGTAATGAGCCCCTATTCTGCCAGAACCTCCATTCATACTTCCATTCCTCTAGCTCCTTCCATCTCTCTCCAATAACCACCATTTTCTCCCTGAACCCTTCCTTGTCTTCCCACAGCTTTTCAGCAGAGTGGATTAAGGGGAGGGGGAGGAAGTCCAGGCATGCTCTCAAGGCAGAGCAGCAGGCTCTGAGCACCATGCAGCAGCAAGGGAATAAATTAAAGGCAGACACAGAGAATAATAGTGGTAATGAGTTTGCAGCTGGCCATTGTGCCAACCCCAGGCACAGCACAGTGAATATTTACCACCCTGCTAATAAGTCGTGATGAGGTCTGAATCAGCGGGCATGCCAGGGTGGGCACCAGGTCGTCTACAAGATTGGAGAGGAGAAAGCAAATCGGGAAGAAATGATGAATGTGGCGGGAGAGGTATTGGTATTAGACTGCAAAGCTGCTCGCTAAGCAAAACAGCCCCACACCTACAACACCACGTGGAGGAGTTCCTATGTAAATCATATATGCAGTTACACACAACATGTATGCTCACGAACACACACCTGAAGTTCCTCTGCAGACTCTCTGTATGTGTCTGATTTGCATGCATATACTGCATATTTGCATACAGGCGCCCAAACATCTCCATACTCTATCCGTATATGTCTAAATCATCGCCATTTGATTTATGCCTCTGCAGAACTCTCTGTCTCTTCCATATAAAGCTGTAGATACAGTATGTACCAAAGGTTATGCATCCATCCATCCATTTTCTACCACTTATTCTGTTAGGGGTTAGGGGCTCGAGGCTATCCCAACATCATCCAGCAAAGGCGGGGTACACCCTGGACAAGGCTGTCTCATAGAAACACACTCACATTTGCACCTATGGACAATTTACCAATTAACCTAACCCCCTACATTATACAAGTTATTGATTGGTTACAGAAAAAAATGATTGGGTTATAGTATGCTGACCGGTACAGAGTGTATTTACAGTTTGGGTGAAATGTAGGAAAAAGCAATATACTGTATAAGGTTATCTGAACAACTATTTCAACAAGAAAAACTCAGAGAGCTCATACATGCACCAAGGCCCACAAACCCTCTTTTGTCTGAAATGTCATTAATTCCCAACATTCACTTATAGGGGAAAAATTAAAAAATTACCCAAAAAGAGTAGCATAGTCATTTTTAATTATTCTGAGATACCCTTTTATTTGGCAATGGTATATTGAAAAAGTCGTAAAAAAACAAACAAAAAAACCCACTAGCTGCCATTATATTTTACGATATTTTTCCTCAGTTGAAATTTGGAAAAATTCTGCCCAGTTAACCTTACGATAGCCATTTCAACAAAATCATTTGTTGTGAATGTAACACAAGAGCCTTGATTTGACCAGCCAGGACCAGTGAGGGTAAAGAGCACACAAATGGGAGCGTAAAAATCTGAATTTATCATACAAATATAAACATTTTGATATCAGGTTGTGAACATCCAGTTGAATAGATTCTTATTTGTCTAAATTGGCATTAAGGGGTAAACATTTAGTATTTTAAAATTGTAAGTCGTACTGCAGAGGGAAGACTAGGGGAGTCCTCCATGGCCAGAGGTCAGACATGCTGCCAGTTGTTGTTTTTCCTCACAGATCCACATTTTAAACTTAGGCATCACTTAATGGCAATCTAAGCCATCACTGTGGATGGGGCCTAGCTTCACTCTACCTACGCAAACTTGTCTTCATGCAGTGTCACGTCAGCTGACCCTGGACCTGCACAGAGGAGAACAGACGGAATGAGACGCCATTCAAACAATTATCTGATTTAACATAAAAACAAACATTAGTAGTAAGCACAAAAGCAACTGCCACAGGTGATATGTGAAGCCTCAGTATTAGTACCTTCAGACACACATACCCTTAATCAACACCTGACTCACAGCCATTGGCTCAATGCAAATGTGAAGTTCTTCTACCCACACACGCACATGACTCCAAATCAGTACCAATTCATGTGAGGTGAGTTGGTGAGCTGATGCAAGTCTGGCATGTCACATGATCTTGACATTTGATCTCTCAAGTTCAAATTTATGATAATTTTAAATCTCAAACTATACTTATGTGATGTAACAAACAAACCAAAAAGCATAACCTCGCTGGAAAGAGGTAAATGGTATGAGCTTTCCTACAAGAATTGATAGACCCCAGAATATGAATCTTGATTATTTTGTAATCTTGATTTTTTTTTTTTTTTCTAATCCATGGATCCAGGTATATAATGTATCTTACTGAAGTTGACCGACAAGCCAAATAATGATGTTATGGGTTTCCTGAGTCATTAGAAACTGATAGTTTTGATTGGTAGTCGGCCCGAGCTACTGACCAAAACTGTCAACTGTCAGTTGATACCCCAGGCATATAACTTAACATATTATAAATAGTACCTTTAAGAAAACAGTTCATTTGTTGAATCACTTATTTGTTTTGTAAATGTTTTGGCAGCAGTCAGAGTAACACTGGGAGGGTCCAAGCACACACAAAATATCCTCGCCTGAAGAGAGTTTATCTCATTTGTTTTTAAGAGTTTACAGAGGACCACATTTCCTGGAAATTTCTTCTGTATTTTTACAGGAAAAGTTTTTTTTTGTTTCCTCTCTCTTCTTAGAATTACATTTTAGTGGGAATAATTTGAGTGTAGTCCTGTTTCAATCATACACAGCTGCCCAAAATGCCAGCTGGGTACCTATAATTCCAAAATTGGATGAGAGCTTCAGCTGTATTATTACATATTCCATGAACCATCTTATGAACCTCATTCATATTTCCTCTGTGTCTCCTGTATACAGATTTTCTTTAAGTCTTTCTTCCAGTCCTTTTGCTAAGCTAGGCTAAAGATAGCCTTGAGCAACAGTATTAGACCGAATGAGATCAAAACAATTTCCAGTTTCACACCTCAGTGCTGAGGAAGAAAGCTTTCAAGGTCAGTTCATGATATGTTTGACTGTTTCTTTAGACCATTCCTCTCAGTCATATGCATTCGTTTTATTAAAGCTGTTACAGCACCCAGGGAAACTCATGGGTTTCATCTGGACAGCACATGCCAAGCAGTGCAGGCCATGCAGGTGGCCTCCACTGACGCTCCATTACTTTAAAAGCTGAAGTCACGGGTGTTCCGCCTCACATAACAGCCCCTTGCTGCAGACAAATGCCAGTATTTCACTCCCCTAATGTACACACACAGTGGAGGACACCGCCCATCACTTTACTATAACAGCTCCTTTCACTGCTCCCAAAAATAACAGCAGCATTGCAGGCTGGGTGGGGTGCCTCTACCCCCCTCATCTTTTACTCCTTTCCTTTCATATTCCGTTTTCTTTGAAGCTCAATAAATGTTGACTTTATTTTTGGTTCTGCTGAATTCCTTAATGAGCCCTTGGGCTTCCACGGACCAGCCTGTGTGATTCTAGCAGCCTTATAAGGCCATGTGTGGCTCTGCTCTTCCAACACCTTCACTGCACTGCTCACCTCAGCCTCCTTTATGCACTTTAACCCTGTTCTTTATCTCACCTTTGCTACATGCCGACTCCTTTTTTTCCTTTGACTGTCTATATATTATAGAGCTCAAGATCATGGTCAAATTATTTGTTTGCTGTACTTACTAAACTTGTTGTCACAAGGATGAATAAGTGCTAAATTGAGAAAATTGTACAGTTTATATCCTTCCTTGAACTCCTGAGGGGCATCAGGTGAGCTTAATTGTCGCAGTAACAAAGGTAAACGCATAGTTTACTTTGGCTAAATTTGTGTCATGAGTTAAATACGTTGAATTCATTAACTTGTGGACAGAAATAATATATATAACATAAATTCAATGTCTGATTGACAGACTAAAAGCAGAGGTATTGTATATAGTAGCAAATTCAAACTTGTAGTTTTGGAGTCACATGTTCAAATACACATGGTTGTCATGCTGTAATGTTTCTTAGTTCACACAGTCAGATATTCACATACATTTGCTGTGTATTTTTAAATAGTAGATTTAGAATAACTGTTCCAAAATTTCAATCATTCTGATGTACAGAAGATTTTATATTTTACATTGCTAGGGGCCAAATATTTCAAAAATTCAAAATATACTATTTAGATTCACTTTGAAACCTTTACCGGGAGTAATTCCTCTATCCAGAGAACCATAAAACCATAAAACCATAGCCATAAAAATCAACTTAAACTAAAATTGAAAAAGGAAACTACCTAAGGTAAAACAACAATCCTACTAAGGTAGTCCTACAATTTGTCTACTACAGGAACAACTAGGTGACCCTTTAATCAAAACAAAAATAGAATGGGCAAGAGACATGGCTGTATATATATCCTCAGAATATTGGAAATCATCTTTAAATAACATTAACACAAATATACAGATGGTACCTGACTGTACAACTACTTTTAAGGTGGAATTTGATACCAGAGGATATGCAGAGAGAGTAACACTTCTTTCCTATATATACTGGGGCCCTATACTTAAGGACCTGTGGAATCATTTACAACTTTCAATAAAATTACATTATTACAATATGCCAATATAGAGTGTGTGATTAATAAAACGTCCTGACATTGGTTGAAAAATATTACTACAATTAATGGCAACTTTAAAAAAAAAAAAAAATTATACTTAAGGACCTGTGGAATCATTTACAACTTTCAATAAAATTACATTATTACAATATGCCAATATAGAGTGTGTGATTAATAAAACGTCCTGACATTGGTTGAAAAATATTACTACAATTAATGGCAACTTTAAAAAAAAAAAAAA